>JANQAP020000152.1:1277916-1288787 GCA_026874005.2 Erythroxylum coriaceum
TTATAATCATTGATGAGTTTTTATATTCTTCTTTAATAGTCTAACTATTTATATTTGGGTTATGTTTGAATCATTGATTAGTAGATGTATGATTACATAAGCATTTACTATATGTGGAACGAGTTTGAGATCTTATGGATGATTTGAGACATAATAAACCCCTAGGATGGTATATAGGCTGGAAACCCATAATGCAGCTCCCATGGGGCTTATCGGTGAAAAATTCCACGAGTTTAGAAGTCACAACGAGAACTTACTTTTTTGATTCACAGGTGTAAACAATGCCACGTACTATAGTTTTGAAATCAATTATAGGTGATTAATTCAATTGATTAATACTTCAACTTTGATATGATTAATGAAAACTTAGTATTAACACAAGAAATTCATACGTTTTATAGATAAGACAGTTGTTTGTATAAAAAACCCCTAAAACGGTATATAGACTGAAAATTTGTGATGCAACTCCTGCGAGGTTTATCGGTGAAAAATTCCATGAGCCTAGGAGTCACAGCAAGAACTTGCTTTCTTAATTCACAGGTGTAAACAATGCTACATACGATAGTATTGAAATCAATTGTAGGTGATTAATTCAAACATAAATACTTCAACTTCAATGTGATGAATGCAAACTTAGTATTAACACAAGAAATTCATATGTTTAATATACAAGATAATTCTTTACATAATAAACCCCTAGGACGGTATATAGGATGGAAACCCGTGATGCAACTCCCATGAGGTTTGTTGGTGAAAAATTCCACAAGCTTAGGAGTCACAGCAAGAACTTGCTTTCTTGATTCACAGGTGTAAACAATGCTACATATCAATTGTACGTAATTAATTCGATTGATTAATACTTAGGGGATGTTATATAAAGTTTAGATGTTCTGTAAACTTAGGGGACATAAAGGATACTAACTATGAAACCACTCTTTTAAAATAACAATTTTGTATAAATGAGAAATCACTCTTTTAAATTAACAATTTTATATAAATGAGTAATGCTGATAGATCTTGGATGTATAGACGATTAACACCTGATGGTTTCATTAATCCTGAGTTTGTTAAAGGAGTTAAAGCTTTTATTCATTCTGCATGTTCTCAACCTACATATATGGATGGCCCAAAAATCATATGTCTATGTAAAAAATGCAAACACATTCATTTCCTTTCTATTGATAAAGTGAATGGGTATTTGCTAAGAAAAGGGTTTGACCCAAATTATTTTGAGTGGACACAACATAGGGAGCTATTGATTTGTAGAACCTCAAGGGGTAATAAAATACACTCGTCAATGAATGTATATAAGTTTGGAGGGGGTAGGATTTAGAGCAAACGATGTGGGTGCAAATGAAAATCCTTACATGTAAATGGTTTATGATGTAGCCGGTTATACCTTTCAGGAAAATATAAAAAATCTTGAAGAAGAACCAAACCCATATGCAAAACAATTTTTTGACTTACTACACCCAGCTGACAAATAATTATGGCCAAATTGTGAGACAATGACTCAATTGTCTTTAATTGCTCGAATATTGAACATAAAGACTGAATGACATATTTCTGATCGTAGTTTTGATAAAATTCTTGGATGGTATAATGAATTATTACCTCCTAATCATATAATGGCTAATAATTTTTACAAGATATAGGGGTCTTGGTTTGCCTATTGAAAATATTGATTGTTATAAATTGGGATGTATGCTGTATTGGGGAGATGATGTAGAATTACAAGAGTGCAAATTTTGTGGTCAATCTAGGTTCAAGCCCAGAAAGCGTTCTATGAAACAAAAATTAGTACCCTAGAAGCGGATGTATTATTTCTCGCCAACTCCGAGACTTCAAAGCCTATATGCTTCTGATGTTACTATATCTCACATGAGATGGTATAATGAGCATGAACAGGAAGATGGAATAATGAGTCATCCATCAGATGCACTGGCATGGAAATATGAGTTTACAGGTGAACGTCGAAATGTTAGGTTGGGATTGACGACGGATGGATTCCAACCTTTTGGTTAATCCGATCAACAATATTCATCATGGCCAATCATAATTACTCCTTATAATTTATGTCCATGAATATGTATGAATGAGGCATATATGTTCTTGACAGTGATTTGCTAGGGCCTACAAAACTAAAGCATAAAATTGATGTATTCTTACAACCATTTATATCTGAATTGCAACATCTTTGGGAATATGGTGTTGAAACATATGATGTGTCTCTAAAGCAAAATTTTGTGTTAAAAGCAGCTTTGATGTGGACCATTAGTGATTTTCTGGCATATGCTATGTTGTCTGGATGGAGCACAGTAGGGAAATTGGCTTGTCCTTACTATGACAATGATTCTAATGTGTTTTATCTTCCAAACGGGGGCAAAACATGTTGGTTTGACAACCACAGGAAATTTCTTCCTCTAGATCATCCATTTAAATGCAATAAACAAAAGTTCATTAAAAATAGGACGGTATAAACACCTCCTCACCCTCATAAAGCTAAAGTTACAGAATTTGAATCTGATGAAGTTAACACAAGCATTAGTAAAAACTTTGGTTGGAGAAAGCAAAACATCTTTTGGGATTTGCTATATTGGAAAACTAATTTAATACGTCATAATCTAGATGTGATGCATATTGAAAAAAATATTTTTAACAATTTTTTCAATATCGTAATGAACATTAAAGGGAGGACAAAAGACAATGCAAAATCACGAGCTGATTTGAAACTTTTTTGTAGAAGGAATGAGTTACATAAAGATCTTCACACCGCTAAATATCTGAAAGCATATTACACTTTGGACAAAAAATAAAAGGAAATTTTGTGTGAATGATTGAAAAGTCTAAAGTTTTCCAATGGTTATGCTTCAAACTTGGCAAGGTGTGTGGACATGAGAAAGTACAAATTATTTAGGATAAAAAGTCAAGATTGTTATATGTTTATGCAAAGGCTAATTCCAATTGTACAGAATTAAGTTTGTTTTTCAAAAGCTTAACATCATCTAAAATGAAGTTGGCTGAAATGGAAAAACTAGAAAATGAAATTCTAGTAATTTTGTGCAAATTAGAAGGCATTTTCCCTCCAAGATTCTTTGATTGTATGGAGCATCTACTTTTGCATTTAGCACATGAGGTTAAACTTGTCGATGCAGTTCAATATCGATGGATGTATCTGTTTGAGAGGTAATCCAACAAAAATGATTGTAATTGAAGTAGTAACATGTTTTAATAACTAAATTGTAATAACCTTATTCACTAATGTAGGTATTTGCATCACTTGAAGAAAAATGTCAAAAACAAGACTAAAGTTGAAGGTTCGATATGTAATGCTTATTTAGTAGTAGAAGCTAGTACATTTTGTTCACATTATTTTGAGCCACATGTTCACATAAAAGAAAGAAAAGTTCCTTGTAATGACGATGGGGGAGGAACGAGTGATGCTGATATTAACTTGTCCATTTTCACAAATCCTAGACGAACATATAGACGTTCAGTAAAAAGAATGTTAACAGAGGAAGAAATTGAGGCTGCCTATAGTTACATTTTATTGAACTGTCAAGAGGTTCAACCTTTCATGCAATAAGTTGAAATTGATTATTTGGGTTTTGGAATTTAGTGTTATTCACAACTAAAATACATAATAATGCTTTTAGATTATACAAGGAATGGTTACGCGAGCTAATGCCCGAGAAAATAAAGGATGATATCAATAAAGAAGATGGAAGACACTTTCCTCGATAGTTCAAGAAATATGTAAGTTTTCACTTACAATTATTGAAATGATTGAATTATAAGATTAAAGTGTTCAAATGACATTATATTGTTTAATATGATAATTTCTTTTGTGTAGGCCTTAAAAAATCTAATAAAGAACAAGTTCATATGTGATCTTATGAAGCAACCTTTGTGAACTGTTAAATCATATCCTGTGTATTTCGTTAATGGATACAAATATCATGCAGAATATTATGGTCATAGCATGGTAATAGTAAATAGTAGAGTTTGCATATAGGGAGAATTGATGGATTATGCTTGAAATTGAGTACCCTGCATTGCCAATAAAGTGAAGTGTAATATTTAAGTGTGACTGGTTGATCCAACTCCAAATGTTGGTATAAAAGTGCATAATCGATACAATCTAGTTGAAATCAACAAGTGAAGAAGATTTACAAAATTTGAACCTTTCTTGTTGACAATGAAAGCAATCCAGGTGTATTATGTCCCTTTTTCCAGCTTACGACGAGATAAGTTAGATTAGTTGACCGTTTGCAAAGTTAAACCTAGAGGTATTTTTGAAGCACATGGAAAAGGAGAAAAGAGAATTGAAAGTGAAGCGTTTCAGGAAGATGTTTATGAAATAAATGCATCTGTTACATATGACGAGAATGGACCTTTGAACGATCCAAATAATGAATATGTTGAAATTTCATTTAGAGAGGATGAGGAGAGTGAGAGACCTAAAGAGGAGCCTGAGTTTGACTCTAATTCTTCAAAAAAAAGAAGATGATGATGATTTCGATTTACAATTAAATGTTGATAACGATTAATTTATGTTTGTAATAGAATACTATATTCAACAAATCAATTATTGAATTTTCAATATGTTTTGTGAAATATTGAATTGAAATTGTTATATTTTTAGAATATTCAATCAAATATGAATTTCAGGTTGAAATATGCCACCAAAGAGAAAACAGGATATGATGCAATCAAGGTTCAGACCACGATTTGGAGCCAGTTATTGTTTGGGTAAAGCATCACATTCTGTAGCTACAACCGAATCAAATGCTGTACCACTAGCTACTACACTTGCAAATGAGGGATCACCTTCCGTACCTATTACTACACCATCCACCACCCCTATACTGACAAAGATATCAGGGGTAAACGATACAGATGAAGGAGGCAGCTTCTAGCCTGGAGCTGAAGTAGCTGATGGAAGAACTTACATCGTAATTGTCAACAATCTGTAAGTAAAAATACATGAAAAATCATATGTTTATAATTGAGTTATAGGTTTAAATTTTAAAAATGGTATAAAATTAATTGTTTTAATATAAGGTTGATTTCGTCAGGACCGTGCTCAAGAAACATGACATCTAAATTCAAGGAGAAGATTAATCTTGAGGGTTATATATGGAAGACTATCTGTCAAGCGACAAAGAAATTTTACTATCAGGAGTTTGAGGTACAAAAAATATATTTATTGTATTTTTAATTGATTTTTATACATTAATTAGATAAATATTACATTATAAGTACTTATCATATGTTTTTTCTTTTGTTTCATAAAGAATTTTTTGGGAATTCTGTATTTGACTTGATCATTTATAAAGTATGGGAAAGACAAGCATGTACACGTTATCGAGACTTTGTTGATGCGATACACAAGATTGGTGTACGACCGCCTTATATTTTTTAACGAATATATAGAGTCGTTGGCAACAGTATTGGACATCACCTGAGGCAATGTTCATTTTAGAGCGTAATTCTGCCAACAGACGTGGAGGACCGGAGGAAGAGAGTCTTCCCGTACATACTGGAGGATCTATTACCCACCACAAGCATTTAGAGAGACTTGTAAGTATCTACACTTTACATTTATATTCTGATTTTTTTCTTTGGTGTATTTCAATTTAATTTGATGTGTGAATTTTGGAATGAAAATATGTGTATTATAGAGAATGATAATGTTATAAATGTTTGGTGCCATATACGGCTATGTTGTTAAGTTACTTTCTTCGTTCAACATGGGGTAAATATTATAAAAATAGAGAAAATTTTGCTGAAAGTTTTATAAATTGTAATTCACTTATAACATTTTATTCTAATGCAGGAAAAGTCTATGTGCACGCAGCCTACACCCCGTCAGCTCTTTTTGCACACTCACACTAAGAAGCATAACGGTGTAACCTTCGTCAACACCCGCTGTAGAAAACTAAACGTGTGTGAAATTTATTCTTTAATATTAATGCTTAATAATTATCACTTACTAACATAACCATTGCCTTCTGATATGACCAAATACAAAAAAGCATCCAACGATAGTCTCAACAGTCTAAAGATATTGATGAGAGTCAAACCTATCTTCATGCAGTGGGTGGTAGGGACCATCGTGGAAGGATATTCAACTTAGGTTTATTTGCGAACACATGTTATTTGCAATCCTCTACATCCATTACAACAGCATCTAGTAGGCGGTCCGCCCCCAATGAAGTCCATGAGCTTCGGAGTACAGTACAGACATTGGCAACTCAGTTGCAACAATCAATGGAGTAGCTCAGCTCCATAATAAGGTGGATGAATTGAAGGAGAGGGGCAGCACGTCATTGCAGCGATCAGAGCATCTGCGATCACCAAATGAATAGTACTTGTAGAAATTTCGTATGAATTAAATACTTATTATGTACAAAAATAATTTTTTGTTATCAATTAAGATAATTTTTACTTTATATCATCAATAGCTTTCTGTTTTAACAAATTAAATGTAAGAACAAATCAAAATATTATTAACAGATAACTGATAATTATATAAATTATGCATCAATCATAAAATCTTTAAATAAAATTAAATGCAGGGAAAAATTAAAAAAAAGTTTTAGTAAATTTACCAACGGAAAAAACAAAGTTTGTTAGTAAAATCTATTCGATTTCCCGACGGATAACTAATAACCGTCGATAATGTTGTCATTAACTTACTGACGGTAAGGTTACCTACGACAAATTTTGTCCATCGGTAACTTTACTGACCAAAACAATAACCGTCGGTATATTCACCGACGGTAACGCAAAATGTCCGTTGGTAAATTTGCGATGGACAATTTGTGGTTCATTGCAAATTATTACTTACGGCCATTTCTCCAACGTCTTAGTCCGTTGGTAAATTCCATCACTAACTTAGCGAAATGTGTAGGCTTTTCGTCAGTAATTTCTGTCGCTAAACTTCATTTTTCTTATAGTGTTAGGAGTCCTGGTTTGTGGTTTCTGATAAGTTGCGATACTATGAAACTACGTTAATATGAGTTGTGTTTTGCTGAAACTTTTGCACACTGTTCTGATCATCAGTGACCCTACGTTCTGTTGGCATAAAATTTGAGCCATGCGTTTCTACACAAGTTTCTTCGATGAACAAAAGGACAAAACAGAGTAACAACTTGGTAAGGTCTCAAATATTTGACTGAAGTCTTCTCATTGCCATGCCTTTATATGATTATCTCTTTTATGTTGCATGATATCATCAATTAATAAGTTAATATTAAGGTGAGAAGAACCTCCTGCTTCAACTGCTTTCTTTGCCATCTTTGAAAGCTTCATTGCTCTTTCTCTTCTTTTTTCTCCCTCTTTTTCTTGGGACATGACTTCATCTATTGCATCCCTTATTTGCTTCCACTTCACCAATACTCCATGTTTATCTTCATCTCCTATATGCACAACAACCTCAGCTCCAACTCTCACACCAATATCCAACAGTTGTACCACCAACTTCTCATTGTAAAACTGCTCTGCAAATATGGGCCAAGTTACCATTGGCAACCCTGCACAAATGCCCTCTAGGGTTGAATTCCAGCCACAATGTGTTAGAAATCCTCCTATTGCTTGATGAGATAATATTAGCACTTGTGGAGCCCAACCTCGAATTAAGAAGCTTCTCCCTTTAACCCTTTCCTCATATCCACTTTCAGTTATCCACTTATCCATTTCTTCCTTTTTATGTCCTCCTCTAATAACCCAAATGAATGGCCTGCCTGAGGCTTCTAAGCCTAAACCAAGTTCTATCAACTGGGATGGTGTCATCTCGCTGAGACTTCCAAGACAAGCATAAATTACAGATCCCGCCTCTTGTGAATCAAGCCACTTCAAGCAAAGGTTTTCGTCAGTTGAGGCTTTGTTGCCTCTTTGTGCTTTGTCCAAGTCCTCAGTGTTACATAGTGACACAGGGCCTACTGTCCATACTTTATCACCTCGAACTCTTTTATATGCTTTGACGTAGTCTACTTCCAGCTCCTCGAAGCTGTTGATCAGACTTCCATAAGCTTCTGCTTCTGCTACCCTTACTTTATCGCGGAAGTCTTTCATGTCCAAGTGTTGACCTGGGTTAAAGTATCCAGGTAGCTGGGCCCTTGTGAATTCAATTTGGTCGGGCAACCCTGGTACCAGAAAAGGTTCTGAATTGTGGGCTGTTTCATAAACTTTGGAGACATGTAAATTGTGAGAACACAAGGAAGTGAAGCAACTTGTTCCGTCGAAGATAAGCCTCGGAATGTGGAATTTGGAGGCTAAATCAGCTGTCCATGGTATGGTTTTATCAGCTATCAGGCAGCTTGGACTAGGTGTTAACTTGCGAAATAACAGTTCTAGTGGCTGATGCAACATATCAAGTGCGTGGATGAAATTCCTAGTCAAGCTCGGTGAGGGTAGAATCTCTACACTTTCGCACCCTTCTGGCAACCCTGCCTCAGTTACTGGAAAAGGAACAGTCACAACGTGGATTGGTAGCCCAGATCTTATGGCACGATCTAGACTGAGATTTCTAGCAGCATTCAGGGGTGTTGTAAATATGGTGACAATGACATTTCGCTGTGCTAAAAGCTTAGCAATGTCAATCATGGGAATAATGTGGCCTTGGCTCAAAAAGGGTATCAAGACAAAGTGAGTTTGGGAAGCCATACCAGTTCTGATACTTGGAAGATAATGAAAATGAGCTGAAGGTACCAATAATTTCTAGTATTGTAGCGCTTATATTGGGAATTACAGTTGTTGCATCTGACGTAAGAGCATACCTAGGTATGTACGCAATCACAGAAGAATATCATTTTCTAATATTTGCCATATTCTGTTGCACTTGTGACTTAACGATGTGGTCCTTGTTCATGCGAGGTTCGTGTTCATCGTGCTTGATGTGATGCAGGGGCATAAAAAGTCATCACGTGGAGCTGTGCCACTTAAGAATATTTGTTTAAATCCCTTTGTTTTTCACTGCCACACAACAATCTTCTTGGATGTAGTTTTAGATGTGTTACGGTTGTCAATTCCCATTTGATCTTTCTTCTTTGCATTAGATGCGTTACGGTTGTCAATTCCCACTTGATTTTTCTACTTTGCATCAGATGTGTTACGGTTGTCAATTCCCACTTGATTTTTCTTCCTTGCATCCTTTAGGACTTTTTTTTTAATAGAAAATGTAATGAATCAAGCTTCAAAAGCAATCAAGAGTTTTATACAAGCCATATAAGGAGCTTGTCATCTAGAATAATCTAAGTGTCCAAAATAAATGACTGTATTGATAGTGAGTCATTTTAACGTGCTTAAACTTTCCATGTACTAGACCAGTATTCAGTGTTACGGGAGTTGAGCTTGTGAAGACTGAAGTATTCTCTAAGCCTCAAATATAGACGTTGGAGGAATTGTTCCATGGTTGAGCCTTTATTCTAAAAACTCTTAATGTTCCTCTCATCCTAAATAGCCTTGATAAGTAAGGATATCGCTATGTAGAAGCTCAATCTTTCATGATCGTCATTGCATACAAATTGATTACACCAAGAAATAAACGAGCTCCAGTTGCTAGGCACATTCAGTATACGGCAATGATGAAGGATCATGTTCTAGCTAGGCTTTACAAAAGCATACTGGAAAAATAGGTAGTCATGGCTTTCCTCCTCCCATCGACATAGTATGCATCGGTTTGGTATGTATAGGAAAGTCTTTAGTTGGTCGATCATAGGTAGATGATGTTGCATAGCTAACCACAAAGTAAGGGCAGCTCTCGAGTGGTAGTGTTTTACCCATATCATGACTCGAGTCCAAAGAAGAACACCATGTTGTCTCTGAAGAAATTGGCGATAGGTTTTACTAGAGAAACTCCCATTCTGAGCTAGATGGAAGATAACTCGGTCCTCACCTTGATATAAATTAGTTTGAAGTAATATCGGCTAGATGGAGGACACTGCTTGATGGGCGAATATATGCCTATCTTTGAGAGCCTGGACTACTGTTATCTCTAAAGGTAGAAGCATCCATTAGGACTTTGCATAATTGCTTTTGTTGGAAAATCGGGTCAATATTCGATCTCGCGAGTAGCAACAAAATTACGAAATTTTTTTCATATTTGATTTCCAAAAGTCAAGATTATTTAAAAATCTATAAAATGATTGATGCATAAATCATAATAAAGCAATAATTATAATTCATACCTTATTCCAAAATTTGATTATATTCTTAGCATATCTCTTAAACTGTTTTTTAAATGGGCTTTTCTCAACTATTGTAACTACACAAGTATCTGACCTCTAACAATAACTACAGAACAAATTAAGAAAATTCTACAACTTTTGTTCAGAAGGTTCAACAAAAAGTGCTAGTACCTGTAGAATTTACACCTCTTTATAATATGTTTTGGACGTTTTAATAATTTAAATGAAGCTAATTTTTTATTTTAATTGAAATTTAATTAGAATAATACCAATTATGCACAAATAAGATCTAATATCTCATATTCTTCTTTATTTATTAAACATCAAATATTTAATCATAAAATTTCATAAACTTTACAATCAAGTTTAACTTAATTAAAATATAATATTAAATCTAAAGGAATGCTAAGCATATGAAATTAATTAATAAATAATTAAATATATCTTCATCATCGAATATTTTATCAAAATAATGTCCACTTGATTGATGAGTGTAGGTATATGTATAACTAGTCACTTCTACATCAATATTTATGGCTTTAAAGATTATAATTAAAGAGACCAATGATTAATCTCAATTAATTAATGATAAGAACAAAATTCATTAATTGATGACCTAATTGACAAAAATAATTATCCAGATTTTTTAAATGATACAATTTCCAAAAATTCAAGATA
>JANQAP020000152.1:1335299-1350399 GCA_026874005.2 Erythroxylum coriaceum
TCCTCCCCCGTGGGCCACAGGTCCAGATGTCACTTAGGACGTCGGGCCGTGGGCCCGCCCGGGGAGGGGTCCCAGCATTAGTTACATATGATTAGACATGAAATCAAACATATATAGAAATAGGAATGAATTGAAAACAATGAGATCCTAATTCTAAATCTCCTTAGTTATCTTTTATCGAATGTTCTTGCAATGTAGGGATTTGATCTTGTATTCTAATGGATCTATCGATGATTTCTTTGTGTGTTTCTGCTTCTCTGGACAAAAATTTCCCCTTAAGAATGATCTCTACATCTAGAATAGCCCATGTCTCCCCCTATCAATAGTGGACAAAAACATCTTTTTATATTGAACATGTATCAGATCGTGTAAGTACAAAAACTCTAAAAATCGTGATTCTATATGGTTTGGAAGAAGTGCACTGTCATGCATTACTTTTATGCTTCAATTCTTCTTTTTAAGCTATATTTTCATCTGAATTCTTCTCCTTTAAGTCTATGAAGACAATTATAACCTATTAACACAATTTAAGCACATTAAGTACTAAATATATAGCAAAAGTACAAAATATCAAGCAAAAACACATCAAATATGGGGGGTATAAATATGGTCAATTTTGCATCTTTCAATGATACATAAAAGTGTGAGGTTTACTCTTAACATGAGCCCTAATGGATGTGTCATATGTGTGCTTAGATATGGATGCTCTATATTCATTTGTTATCCTAGGCATTGGCACTTCACTTGGTAAATGTTTTCCTTTGACAAATGTAGTTTTAGTGCTAGAAGCATTCCTATAACTATATCCAATTCCATGCCTATTATTAGAACTCTTTTAAGCTCCTAACATACTTTCTAGTTTCTCACTTCCTTTTATGAATTTGGACAATGAGTCCTTAAGGGAATCAACTTCCTTCTTTAACTCTTCATTCTCATGCTTTAATATGTGTAAGTAATGATTATCTACTATAGCCAAACTTTTAGAAGCTTTAATGTTATAGAATTGGCTATTTATCTTTTCATTTTCACTTATGCAAGCATCTAGATTCTTTCAAATTTATTTGAATTTGGAATATATCTTTTTCTTTTTCATGCTCATAATTTCAAGATTCTCAACAAGTTCATCATATTCCAAATTAGTGTCATTATTATTATCACATGATTTAGAGTTAGAAAGCACCTCATCATCATCATCTTTTATCATAAAACACAATAAGCTACGTCTCCTTCCAAACGCTTACTTTCAGAGTCACTTATGTCATCCCAAGTGGAGGCTTTGAGTGCCTTCTTTTTTCCTTTGTCCCTCTTCTCCTTCTTGTAATTTCTTTCATGTTTATCATTTCTTTAAGAAGAGGGCATTGAAACTTTATGTTTCTACTTTCCTACATTTAAAGTAAATAATGTTATTTAATTTATGTTTTGAATCTATCTTATCACCTTTGTACTCCTTTCTTTTTAAGGAGTTCTTATTCATAAAATTTTTAAATTTTTTAGTGATTAAATCAATATATTCTTCATCACTTTCACTAGATGAGGTCTCTTCCTCTTCACTTGAATTTTCCTTTGTGACTTTGAATACTAAATTATTTTTCTTTAGAAGTGTCATTTCTTTTTATGTCTCTTAGAACCTTATTTTGTATGTAAGAAGAGATATAATAAGCTCCTATAGTGATAGAATTGTTAGATCCTTAGCTTCTTATACAATTTTCACTTGAGCTTCCCATGATTTCTGTCGTGACCTAAGCAACTTTCTTACTATTTCAATGTTAGTATAGGTCTTTTAAAGACCCATAAGACTATTAGCAATATCAATAAATTTAGTATACATGCTAGAAATGTTTTCATCATGTTTCATTTGGAGCACTTCATATTGGTGAGTTAGTATGCTAACTTTATTTCCTTAACTTGATTTGTTCCTTCATGAGTGACTTTTAAAATATGTCAAATTTCATTTGATGTTTTGCAAATTAAAATTATTGAATTCATTTCTTCCCAATGAACATAATAAAATAAAGATGAATTTGTTATTGTCTTAACTATCTCATTCCTCTTTTAACCTGGGAACTTTTCTATCATCTACTATTTTACTAGAAATATATAGACCATTTGAATTAATTTCCCATAGCTCGAAATTTTTAGCCATTAAGAAAATTTTAATTCTTATTTCTAATAATAATAGTCGTTTCCATCAAACAAAGAAGCTCTACTAATGTTTTGACCCTTTTGGTTAAGGGGTGATGAAGATGATCCTAGATATGTCATTATAACCTTTGTTATAAGATTTCGTTTGAAATACTAATTCTATAAACTTGCTCTGATACTACTTGTTATTCTCCAGTGGCACTAAAGGGGGGTGAATTTGGTGATTTCAAGATTTTAATAAAAGAATACTGACTTGTAAAAGCAAATCCCACAAAACCGTGAATGCAAGAATGAAATAAAAATTTAACAAATTTAACAATGCTTGTAAATAATAAAGAAGGAGTAAGGACAGAGAGATGCAAACCGACTTATATTAGTTTGGTAAACAATCCTTGCATATGTCTACTCCTAAGACTCTTCTTGGATTTTCATTGTAACTTTTCTTTCAAGGCAAAGAAAAACCTATTTACAATCTTTTATTTAGCCAAAGAGGAACTTTTTTTCAATATTTTCTTAAGGTTAAAAGTAAATTCAATCAACTTTAAGTACTCTTAATACAATGATCACAAACCTGAAAAGTAACTTACAACTCGAGCTTATTCACTTGAATATTTTGATAATCATAAAAAGTTATACATACTCAAAATGAGATAATGAATGTTCAAATGAGAAAAATGTTAATATTCTAACGCTTATTAATGCTAAAACCAATGAGAAACACCTATTTATAGTGTTTTAGAACCCTTCCTAGTCATTATAGCTAAGAACTAGCTGTTATAATAGCTATATGCAGTGCACTAATCGACCGATATAGCATAATGGTTTACCAATATACATTAAAAGCTCCAGATTCACCGATTATTGGAGCACTGGTCAACCAATAGGCATATTGGTTAACTATTAGTCAACCAATATATCAATCAATGTTACACCAAACTCACGATATATCAAATTTAACTTTAACCTATAATGGTTGTCCACTATCCCATACAGGTTGACCAATTACCCCAAAAAACATAATTTTAACACCTTTAAATGCTAAATTTGATTAATGCATTTATGAATTAAACTTCCCAAAAATGTTTCCCAAACTTTTTTGAAAGATTGAGAGGCTTTTATATTAAAAGCAAAAGCTTCAATACCTCTTAGTGAATGGAAAAACTAATGTAATGTAGCAAAGTGAAAAGTTTATGCTTGGTGAGTATTTTAGACTATAAAAAAAATCAAAATTAGCTTACAATAAGTAATACATAAAATAACTTCGATGTATCTTGATCTTCTTCTTAACTAGATCCTGATATTGAAGATTGCAAACTTTGTCTTTTCTTTCATAATCCTTCGACAAGGAGATATCTTGTTCTTATATAGCTTCCTTTATTTCAACATTTTCATTTATTATTTTTAACTTTTATTGTTGTTTTTTGACTTTCAAATAAAATTAAGAATTGTTTGCCTATTAAACAGAAAATAAATAATGTTTTTACATTTAAAATAAGTTGACTTTTGAAACAACCTAAGTCCGATGTTGCCTTGGGGTTACTTCAAAATTTAACCAAGGATTGCATATAGTGTAACCTCAGGTCATTCTTGTTGAGGGGCCAAAAATGAAACTAAATTCCTAAGTAACTAAATGCAATGCAACCTAAACTATAGAATGAGGTTTGATTTGATTAACTATCACTAAAATTGCAATGAATTAAAAAAATATAGAGGACTTGTTTTTGGTATTTTAATTTTAAAATGAGTGATATGAAATGTTAGTAAGTGAATGGAATGAAAAAAAACACATGTGATTAACAATGATAAAAACAACTGTCCAATTTAATAGCACAGGCAATCATCACTTAAACAAATATGGGAGTTAAAAAAAACAATGAGTTATAATCAAGTTTTTAATCCAACAATTGAGCCACCTTGAATTGTCATAAAATATTTTCCAAAGTCCCAATCTACTAACTGCCACCAGAATAGTAAAATATAACTAAGGATACTAAAAATCAATGCTCAATTATTACTCAATAATTATTAAATCAAAATTAAGCCAGCAACTGATATAACTATTCAATAATTGAAGCCACCTTGAATAATCACCAAATATTCAACAAAATCTCAATACAAAGTCTTCACCCAAAACAAAGTAATGAAATTAAGTCATATTCAATACAATATCAATTGCTAAACAATAACCTAGCCATAGAAATCTTCCAATACAAAGATATCATCATCACACAACTCCAAATAATTAAATAGTTATCATAAGACCTAGGAATCATTAAATAATTAAATGGACAGGAGATTAATGTAGCTTCAACTCCCCTATGAATACACAAGCTCTTACCATTGCCATTAAATTGGAGGATCAAGACAAACTAGCCATGGAAGACCATATAAGCTATTGCCAACAATGAACTTCAACAATCAGCCATGGAAGATGAGAAATAGGGTTCAGATTTGTGGGAGATGAGGAAAAATGGACAAATCTAAGTCTCCATAAGTGGAGAATGTTGCCATCAAAATATATCCTCTGTGTTTCTATTATTTTTTGAAATAGTGCACCCCTTCGATCTCTTTTACCAATGCATATATCAAAACCCTCGTTTTTGTTGTATTCGTTTTCTTCCCCTCTCTACATCTACGTTTTGTGTCTTCTTTATTTCCCAACATTGTCATTGTCCTCCTTGCCTCTAACTTGCGTGTTTTATCTTCACACCAACGATAGCGTCTTTTTCATTGCCTCACCATACTATGCATTTTGCTCCTTGCTCCCAGCTTGCATGCATGGCGTTTTATTCTTGTCATATTGCTCCTTGCTCCTTGCTCCCAGCTTGCATGCATGGCGTTTTATTCTTCAGTGGTGCTTGCATTTTTCTTCCTTTCCTTACTAGCGTATGTGCGTTTTTGGTTTGCTCCTCTTGGCTTCTCCTATTGTGCGTCGTTTTGCTTAAATTTCCAGCTGCTGTGTTTTCTTCAAATTCAATTGTCGTTTTGCACCTTCTTCAACTCTTATGTAATGTCGTTTTGCTTGCTTCTTGCTCCAGCTAATTTTTAATGCTTTGGACAGCTATTTCCTTAATCTTTTGAGTACCCTACAATAAAAATTACAAATAATGTAGCATCAACTGTCCAAAAATTAATTAATCACAGTTAAACAAAAATATGACAATTTTGCCCCTTTAAACACAAATTAAATGTAAGGCACAACAATTCAAATAATAATCAAATAATGCCATAAAAGACCAATTATAGTGACAAAAACCCATCCAAATTATATGAAAATATACTTCGGTGCAAAGAAACTAACATAAGAGTCATAGCAAGATAGAAGAAAGAGAAACTCAATAGATCTCTCATAGGGTATAAGTGTCTTACTCATCTCTCAAATAGGGAAATTTTCACTCAATCCACCAAAATTAGCACTTACCATAAGCTCATAAAGATTCTACTATCTCCACCACTAACATACCATAGATTCATGATCAAAGGGACTTTGTGGGGTTGTAATGTTGATGAAAGGCTAATGAATGGATGAAATGGAAATAGTAACAAGTGCAATGCATGAGTGTTAAGAAACAACTCAAAGTGAGCTAAAGTGCAACCATCAAATGAACACTAATGTTTAAATATCAACTTTAAAGAACCAATCTTTAATCTTCAACCACCAAGGGATGCCTTATTTCAAACTTTATTCTTTTTGGCCAAATTATTCCTCTTTCTTTTCTTTTTCTCTTTTCTCTCTTTTTTTTCAAAATTCTTTCTTTTTTCTATACATTTTCTTCTCTTTCTTGTTTTTTGTTTTTCTTGTTTTTGTTTTTGTTTAGAATATTGGCATACCTAACCCAAGAAGATAAAAATAGCAACATCAATGATGCACATTTAATTATGAAGAACATAATGTAACTCATGCAAAACACTTGTTCAAAAACAATAGAATGAAAGAGAGTGAAAGGCTCAAAGGGGTAAGCAAAGGTCAATTGAAATGGCTTGTATTTGGGTGAAAAGGTTTAGAAATGAATACGCCTACCATGCTCACAAATCTAGGTATTAACATAGCTTTGAAAAAGAATCTAGACAAGTTTTAGAGGCTAACTAACCTAGGTGGAAATCACACAATATGAGAAAGAAAAGTAAGGCTTAAAAATCCTTCCAACAAGACTTTCTCTACGATATTTCCTCCCTAAAATTAAGCTATGAAACAAGGTTAATAACACTGCACCAAAGGCACTCCATTATGCTAATCAACTAAGAATAAAAATTACTTAAATCAAAATGCATTCAAACCTTAACATGCCAATTTTCATATGCTTAAGCAACAAGGATTTGAAAACAAAGCCCAAGGATTACAAAAGTCAAGTAGAAGGTGGGAATAACAGCAGTAAATCTTTCTCAAAAGATAAACCCAATCAATTTAGCTCAAAAAGTTCAATTTTTTTAAAAATTTTCAGATTATTTCAACTCAATCAAACAAACAGTGCATAATGCAAAGTCAATAAAATGACAATCCAAGCAGTGGCAAAACAAATCAACAAAAGCAATCCCTCCCCTATACTTAGTCAATGCATTGTCCTCAATGTAAGAAAAACAAGTGCAGGGGAAATGGCAAGAGTAAGGCGAAACTAAACTAATAACTACTAAATGAAAATAAATAACTGCAACTACTTCCTACTGGAGAGGTTCCCTCCCCCACACTTACTCCGAATTATCTTAGTAGACAGATGGCACCATAAAATAGAAAGTAAAGGAGAAGGGTGGAAGGAAATAACCGTGTGATTAAGGGGGTCTTTGATCCTCATAGTAGTGCTTAAGCAAATGACCATTGGCTTATGAAATTTGACCAGTTGCTTCATCCATTAGCTCTACCGTACCAAATGAATGCACTTTGGTAACTCTGAAAGGGCCCTTCCACTTGGTGACGAACTTTCTAAACATCAACTTTAACCGGGTCTTAAACTTTATAACCTTGTCACCTTCATGGAACTCTTTCCTCAGAATCTGTTTGCCATAAATCATTTTTAGCTTGTCTTTGTAGATTCTGGCACTATCATAGGACTCAAGTCTCATCTCTTCAAGCTCTTAGAGTTGTATTTTCCATTTTTTCAGTGAAGATTCAAGGTCTGCATCGCATGCTTTGATCGCCCAGTAAAATTTGTGCTCGATCTCCATAGATAGATGGCAAGACTTGCCATAGAGCAACCAGAAAGGGGACATGCCTATAGGGGTCTTATAGGCAATCCTGTAAGCCCAAAGTGCCTCGTCAAGCCTTTCACTCTAGTCTTTGTGGGATGGTTTCACAATCTTTCTTAGTATTCGCTTCACTTCCATTTTGGAGACTTCAGCCAACCCATTTGTCTGAGGGTGGTAAGGAGTGGCCAACTTGTGATTAACTCCCTATTTAGCAAGTAGAGACTTGATGGTCCTGTTGCAGAAATGTGTTCCTTGGTTACTGATGATTGCTCTTGGAATGCCGTACTTACAAAAGATATGAGAACCTAAAAACTTGGCAACAGTAGAAGCCTCATCTTTCCTAGTTGGCACTGCCTCTACCCACCTAAACATGTAATCTACTACAAGTAATATATATGAAAACCCAAATGATGGAGGAAAGGGACCCATAAAATCCATGCCCCAAATTTTTTATTTCACAAAAATGCATAGGTCTTAAAGGCATTTCATACTTTCTACCTAGACTCCCAAACCTCTGGCACTTATCATAAGACTTGCAAAAAGCATAAGCATCTTTGAATAAGGTAGGTCAGTAAAACCCACACTCTAAAACCTTCATAGCAGTCCTATTAGCACTAAAATGCCCCTTGAAGATAAAGAATGTGCAAAGGTAAGGATATAGTGGATCTCATTATTAAGAACACATCGTTTAATGATCTGGTCACTGCATTGCTTCCAAAGAATTAGAACATCCCAGATATAGTATCTTGCCTCCCTCTTCAGCTTATCAACCTGAAACTTAGACATAGAAGAAGGCATAGGATCAGTGACAATATAATTAACAATATTTGAGTACCAAGGCTCCTGAACCGCCAAGGAAAAAAGTGTAGAATCAGGAAAGGAATCAACAGTAAGATTAGAAGAGTCAACTCCCTCAGTGCCTTTCGGTAACCGACTAAGATGGTCAGCCACATGATTTTCTGCTCCAGCTCTGTCTCTGATTTAAATATCAAACTCCTACAGCAACAAAACCCATCTCAGCAGTCTTGGTTTAGACTGAGGCTTCTTGAACAAGTACCATACCACTACATGATCTGTAAAAACAACCACTCGAGAGTTTATTAAATATTTTCTAAACTTATCTAAAGTAAAGATTATAGTAAAAAGTTCCTTCTTAGTAGTGTTATAATTCACTTGAGTGGAACCAAGTGTCTTGGAGACATAGGCTATCACTCTAGATCACTTTTCCTCTCTCTAACCAAGCATAGCACCAACTGCAAAGTTAGAAGCATCACAAGACAATTCAAAAGGCAAATCCTAGTTAAATGCAGTCAGAATAGGAGGTGAAATAAACAAAGATTTCAAAGTGTCAAAGGCATGTCTACATTTATCATCAAAGTGAAAATCCATATCTTTTTTCAAGAATGTAGAAAGGGTAATGCAATTGTGCTAAAATCTCTTACAAAGCGCCGATAAAACCCCATATGCCCCAAGAAAGACCTCAAATCTTTAAGACAAGTAGGATAAGGAAGTGAAGAAATGATTTCAATCTTGGTTCTATCAACCTCAATCCCCTTTTAAGAGATGCGATGACCTAACACTATGCCATTATATACCATGAAATGACATTTTTATAATTCAAAACTAATTTTTCTCAATACATCTACCAGGAACACGTTCAAGACTAAGCAAGCAATCATAAAAGCTATCACCATAAATAGTGAAGTCATCCATAAAAACCTCTATATTTTGCTCCAATAAATCACTGAAGATTGCCATTATACACCTTTGAAAGGTGCCTGGAGCATTACATAACCTAAATGGCGTCCTTCGATAAGCGTAGGTACTAAAAGGGCATGTAAAAGTCATCTTGTCTTGTTTTGCAGGTGCAATCGACACCTGGAAGTAACCTGAAAAGCCATCCAAAAAATAATAGTATATTGTTTCCAACATTTGATCAATGAAAGGTAATAGAAAATGATCCTTCCTAGTTGCTTCGTTCAACTTTCTATGGTCTATACACATTCTCCAAGCATTTTAAACTCATGATGGAATAAGTTCATTACTCTCATTTCTCACTACTGTGATACCACTCTTCTTCGGTACTACCTATATCGGGCTCACCCACTCACTGTCTGATATGGCATATATGATCCTTGAACTCAATAACTTAGACACCTCCTTCTTAACCACATCATGAATAAGAGGATTTGACCTCTTTGGTGGCTACTTAATTGGTTTGAACCCTTTAGCCAAAAGGATCTTATGTGTGCAAACCTAGGGATCAATCCCTTGTATGTCCCCTAAAGACCAACCTATAACCCTCCTATACCCTTTCAACACAGAAACTAATCTCTCTTCTTCAAAACTCAGAGAATTAGAAATAATAACAGGCAATTTGCAATCATCAGTAAGAAAGACATATTTCAAATTAGGGGAAAGGGGTTTCAATTCTAAATCAGGGGGTTGCATAATAGAAGGAACCAGCTTTGGTATATCAAGTGCATTCAGTATGAGTGGTGCATCCATGTGGCTTGGTGAAGGAGATATAAGCTCAGTGTGGTGTATATGTCCTTTACTTCCCGACTCAGGTCTACCATCAGATGACCTGGAAAGAGCAGAATTAGGGTCAGTCCGATCAATAGAAAAAGAAAGTAAATCAGAAGTGAGAGTGGGATTAGAAGGGGTTAGAGCAGTAGTAGGATCATTGCTATCCTCTTCTAATATTCTAGCACCACTTAAAGGAGAAACTATGTTCATGGCTTGTATATCAGCTACTTTATCACCAATTCCTACAAAATCAAGAAACACACCTTCCTCAAGGCTATCAAGTACAAAATCATTAGTAATATCATAATCAACACAAGAGGATGCAACGAATTCATGCGGAATGGAAATTCAGTTATTTATCTCTAAATAATAGACACATGATGTGTCACCCTCACATGCACAAAAATCATAACAACGAGAGGAGGATAAACAATTAAGTACATCATCATGATTCACAACTATGTCATACTAGTCAGGCTTATGCACATCAGTCTTATCCAAGTCATCCACATCATTATCATGACATTCAATCAATTTAATACCCAAGTAAGAACAATCTTCATAACCATGGATCATAGCTTCTGAAGATTAAATTGCACTTCTTGATCCCCAATCCCCATAGTGATAAGACCCTTTTTCATGTTCATTATGGTCTCAGCAGTTAGAAGGAATGGCCTACTTAGAATCAGGGTACTCTCAGTAGGGAGCTCATTAGTCATATCTAGGACATAAAAGTCAGCTGGGAAAATAAAGCCTTTGACTTGCACAAGGATATCCTCAAGAATTCCTTTAGGGTATTTCACCGTCTTATCAGCTAGACCAAACACTACACTAGTGTCTTTCAAATCTTTAATACCCAAGGTCTTATAAACAGAGGTCGACATGACATTAATTGCCGCACCTAAGTCAAGTAGGGCATGAGAAATAGTAGTTTTACCGATAGTACAGAGAATAGTGTAAGAACCTGGGTCCTTACATTTAGTGGGCAACTATGGCTTAAATAAAGCACTAACACTCAACCCCAATTAGATTCTCTCACTATGCCTATACTTTCTCTTATTTGTGCACAAGTCTTTCAAGAATTTAGCACACTTATGCATCTTTTTAATCAATTCAAGCAATGGCACATTCACCTCAAGTTTGGTAAACATTTCAAACAATTCATCATTGTCTTACCTATCAACAATCTTTTTACTAACCAAGTAAGAATTTGGAAAAGGCAAGTCATGAATGTTTACCTCATCACCTTTGGAGTTGGAAGGTGTTCCTTTCTCCATTGATCTCTTTATAATAGTTATTGTTGCCTCTTCATCATTTTGCACCACTAGTTGTTTTTGAGATTTCTCCAAGAGCTTCTTTTCTTGCAGGCTTTCAGATTGAATAGAAGCTTCTTTCTCAACTTGGGAATTTTTTTTAGTAGTGTTAGCAGGAGGAGACTCAACTTTTATTTCCTCATTAACTGGTTCTTCATCCTCTTCATTCTCTTTGAATTGCACTTTTTTAGCACCAATTTCCTTACCACTTCTCAGTGTGATTGCATTCAAATAATTAGGATTTATCACTATGTTGGAGGGTATAGAACCACTACTCTTTGCTTGTTGTTCACTCAAGTTGTTTGAGATTTTGAGTAACAAAAGTGTTTAAGTTCTCATGCTTAGTCTTTATTTGCTCTAACTTAGAGAACACATTTTGTAGACATGAGTCCATCTTATTCCTAGCATTCAACTTAGCATCAGTTTGTGTCTTCTCTTGATCTAATCTTGAATTAATCCTGGCAATGCCCTTCATGGTTATAGCAAATTCATCACCTTTAGAAAAAGAAGATGATGTCCCTTGATTAGACACCATTTAATTGGAAGAATTTCCTTGAGTGTTGCCTTGATCCCCACCCCATCTAAAGTTAGGGTGATCTCTCCAACCTAGATTAAAGGTGTTGGATTAGGGATCTCTTTTTGATATTGGCCATTCCTACTTTGCTAGAGGGTAGAAACTTCTTCATATTAAGCACAATTATTGGAAGCATGCATCATAGACCCACAGTATTCACAACCGGCTACTATAGCTTGAGAATGACCCACTAAATTAACTTGCATGGGTTTCACATTGTTCTTTAGAATATTGAGTCTTTTCTCCACTCGGTTTCCCAAAGCAGCAATTTCAGCAAGAATATCTTGGGAAGAAACTGAAGAGGTATTGTACACCCTTCTTGTGTCTCCAGATTGAGGGTCATTGGTAGCCATCTTTTGAAGTAGGTCCCATGCAATATTGGGACTCAATTCTCTGAGTGAACCATTTCCAGCAGTATAAATTGAGGGCTTATGATATGGAAGGAGCCCCTTATAGAAAGAGTTGACTAGATCATTCTTTGAAATACTGTGGTGAGGACACTAGGCTAGAAGTATGATGAACCTTGTCCAATATTTATGCATGGATTCATTATCTCGTTGCACAACACTAGTTATCTCCTTTTTGAGTCTTAAAGTTTTAGAAGCAGGAAAATATTCATCCAAGAATGCTCCCTTAAATTGATCCCAGGTCAAAGTGGTGAAATGTTGAGGTAGTGTGTAAAGCCACTTTTTGTCCCTACCTTCTAAAGTGAAATGGAATGCTCTCCTTAATACATCTTCAAGATTTGCTGTGGGTGGTTTCATGAAAGAACACACCATGTGCATAGTCTTCAAATGCCTTTGTGGATCATCACCTACAAAACCATGGAATCTAGGTAAGGAAGAAATTAACAATCCTTTAATTTCAAAGTTCACATCATCAGTATAAAAGCTGTAACGGTCATAATCAACATTGGAATTATTAATCTCCCCCATACTTTTATTGTCCTCACCATTATTCCCTAGGTTGTTCTCACCATGTCCGTTGTTCCCATTAGGCCCATTATGTCCATTATTACCATTAACATTACCATTAACATTACCATTAACATCATCCATGGTTTCTTGCTCTAATTCAGAATCACTAACAGATAAGTGTTCACTAGAGTTAGCTCTCTCACTAGGTTCTTGTTTACTAGATGACAAACTTGACTCTTGTAAAATATGCTCCTCCTCAAAAAGAACTTAACTTGTACCCTCTATTCTCCTCTCTCTTCAAATCTTTTTCACTAACCTCTCAAGTTCAATATTTAAGGGAATCAAAGGTAAAGCCCAACACTCCTAGGCATAAACAGTAACAATAAAAAAAAGAACAACGTGCAAAACTGACTTGCACAACAAGATTCAAGTAAAAAATAGAAGAATATGTTGAGTGCAAGTTTGTGTATAAGAATGTATGAGTATGTATGACTATACACTTAATAGTGTGTGAAAGAGTGAAAAATAATATGCACAAATAATCAAAGAATGTCAAAACTTCACCTATATGCAAAAGTAGCAAATTTCCTAAAACTTGACTTGGAGAATGGACCCATACACTTAAGAAAGCAATCAAATAAGCTATAATCAAGCAAACAAGAGCAATGTAATCCACTAAACTGCAACCAAGTCAAAAAACAAATTAAAACTTCTATCTAGCCAAAAAATGAAAAATACAAATGGAGATGGACTATACAATGTTAATGCAAGTATGAGGCTTAACAAATAAACCCAGTCAATGTTCCTTGACACTTAATTACTAGGGAACCAATTTCTTGACTCCCCGGCAACGGCGTCACTTGAAACAATCTAAGTTCAATGTTGCCTTGGGGTTATTTCAAAATTTAACCCAGGATTGCATATAATGCAACCTCGGGTCATTCTCGTTGAAGAGTTGAAAATGAAATTAAATTCCTAAGTAACTAAATGCAATGCAACCTAAACTATAGAATGGGGTTTGATTTGATTAACTACCACTAAAATTGCAATGAATTAAAATAAACATAAAGGACTTATTTTTGGTATTTTAAATTTAAACTGAGTGATATGAAATGTTAGTGAGTGAATGGAATGAAAAAAAACACAAGTGATTAACAATGATAAAAACAACCCTCCAATTTAATAGCACAGGCAATCATCACTTAAACAGATATGGGAGTTTAAAAAAACAATGAACCAAGAGTTATAATCAAGCTTTTAATCCAACAACTGAGCCACCTCGAATTGTCACAAAAATATTTTTCCAAAGTCCCAATCTTCTAACTACTACCAGAATAGTAAAATAGAATTGAGGATACAAAAAACCAATGCTCAATTATTACTTAATAATTAATAAAACAGAATTAAGCCAGCAATCGATACAACAATTTAATAATTCAAGCCACCTTGAATAATCACCAAATATTCAACAAAATCTCAATACAAAGTCTTACCCAAAACAAAGTAATGAAATTAAGTCATATTCAACACAATATCAGTTGCTAAACAATAACCCAGCCACATAATTCTTCCAATACAAAGATATCATCAACACACAACTCCAAATAGTTAAATAATTATCCTAAGATCGAGGAATCAGTAAATTATTAAATGAATAGGAGATTATGTATCTTAAACTCCCCTATGAAGACCCAAGCTCCTGCCATTGCCATTAAATCGGAGGATCAAGACAAACTAGCCATGGAAGACCATATAAGCTACTGCCAACAATGAACTCCAACAATCAACTATGGACGATGAGAAATAGGGTTTGGATTTGTGGGAGATGAGGAAAAATGGACGAAATCTAAGTCTCCATGAGTGGAGAATTTTATCGTCAAAATATATCCTCTGTTCTTCTCTCGTCCGCGTTTCTCCTATTTTTTTGAAATAGCGCACCCCCTTCTATCTCTTTTACCAACGTATATATCAAAACCCTCGTTTTTTTTGCTATCTTCATTTTCTTCCCCTCTCTACATCTGCATTTTTCTTCTTCTTTATTTCCTAACATTGTCAATGTTCTCCTTACCTCCAATGTGCGTGTTTTATCGTCACACCAACGACAGTGTCTTTGTCATTGCCTCACCATACTATGCGTTTTGCTCCTTGCTCCCAGCTTATGTGCGTTGCGTTTTATTCTTCAGTGGTGCTTGCATTTTGCTTCCTTTCCTTACCAGCGTATGTGCATTTTTGGTCTGCTTTTGGCTTCTCCTGCTGTGTGTCCTTTTGGTTAAATTTCCAATTGTTAGGCACCATTTTCGGAGTCTAACATTCAGAAAATTATAAGACTTATCATTATCAGCTCGTCTTCTCAAAACTCCCCTTTTCTAGGCTCAGCTCAGCTCTTAGAATAGTCGACTACTACGATGGTAGTCGACTAGTCCATTTATCCCTTTCAACCTGAA
>JANQAP020000152.1:1479243-1491315 GCA_026874005.2 Erythroxylum coriaceum
GTTTTGCTCTAACATACCATTATCATAGGTTATGTTCCTAAAAGTTTGGGTATGTACCCTATGGTAGTGGGATGTTGCAATATGTGTGACTCATGTGGTAACAATTACTGGGATTCTATACTCAGCTGTACCTTTCTTTAATGGTGGGGAATCAGGTGCAGCAGATCCTTGCAAAACTCCTCGTGTTCTTTTACGAGGTGGCATTTTACTCCTTTAATCTAAACATTATCTTTTAGCTTTTTCTTCATTTTAATCGTATTTCCTACATGTATGAATGATATGCATGTCACTTAATGCAATCAATAAACTCAGCAATGCAAACAAATAATTTAGCAATATAAACATAACATATTCTAAGCCTAAGAATCCTTAAAAACCACGGGTTTTGATACCAAAGATGTTGGCCCCGAGTCTCGGTCCTTATTTTATGGTGACAAGGCACCAAAATTAGGAGACTTTTAAAATAAAATAAAGGTATATATATATTTAACATCAAGATAAAAAGAATTAAATTTCTTGGTAGGAGTAAAAACAATTAAACAAAACAAACAAATAAATAAATATAAAATATATAAAAAATTTCATGGTCGTGCGTGAAGATGTCACAGTCGTGACAACATGGAGTCATGGCTGTGAGGGCCCTGCATCGTGGTCGTACTTGTGCACGACCACGAGTTTCCAGCAGAAATAGGATTTGCACGATCGTGCACTTCAATGAATAATGCAGCTTCTGCACTCTCACTTCTAATCTTCATAACTTTCAATCCTAAAGTCTAAAAATTATAAATTTTATGTCATTAGAAATCTAAGAGAAAGATCTATTTTCATGAAGACAATTTTGTCAAATTCTGTATAAATCAATACAGTTTATTCATTGAAGTTTTAGAATACATTTTCATTCCTTTATTCCCTTAATTCTCTCATCTGTCAACATTCACCTTACACAAATTCACAAGACCCGAATCCAACAATCATAAACCATACATATAAAACTCTCATTAAAAACAATTGCTTCAAAGAAATCTATTCATAAGTCTTCAACATCTATCAATGTCATTCTTAACCGAAAAATAGCAATTTTAACAGAAAAGGAATTTGAACATGAACAAAAGAAATTCTTCAACTCTTACTGTCATTTATTACTCAAATAAAACAGAGTATGTATATTATTCTAATTACAAACAAAAGTCACATTAGTAGCATAATGCAAAAATGCAACATTGATGCTTATGCCTAACAAGCTTATAAAGCTACCAAAAATGATCCAAACTAACTTAGTTACAAATAAAATATTTCTTGGAGATTTGCTGAAGTTTACACCATGAACAAAATGATTCCATTTTTCGAAGCTCATGTGCCACAAGCGGGCAGCCGGGAGAAGGCTTTAGGTCAACATGCACATGATAAATGGAATGGTATCTCTCTTACCCACATAAGCAAATTTCTGATGCTTACATATTTTATATCATAATCATATTTTCATGCTTCATAATTTTTTTGTTTTTCATCAATACAAAAGCAGCAGAATTCTTACAAAGCAAATATGATTTCAATCATAAAACATTTTTCCCACATTCATAATGAATAAAAGCAAACACTTAAGTACACATACAAACAAATAATTCAGCTCATCAACATAACAACTATAAACATATTACCCACCTATTTACTTGTAACTCCAAGATCAAATTGGTTCTTCTTCTTGCTCTTGACTTCGAAGTTCTTAATTTCCTTCAAACATACATATTTTCATTCCATCATCATACACGAATAGAACTTCCATAAGCTTTAAATATCCAAGAAATGAGCTTAGACTTTATCTACTCTTGATTTATCTAACTAAAAGAACTAAGATCTAGTTAAAAGTTCATGAAAATCTAAGAAAACAATTCTCTTGGTTCTCTTCTTTCTCTCTTTATTTTCAGAACACAAAAACCTATTTTCTCCATTTTCTTCTTCTATCAAAACAAGAAAAGAAGATAGAGGTTACCAAAAACTCAGTTGAATCTTCTTCTTCTTCTTCTTATTCTGTTTCTGCTTCTCTTCTTTTACTTCTTTCTACATTTTTCTTCTCTCTTTGTTTCTTATTTTTCACGACTCTCTCTTTTTCCTAATCTCTCACACATGTCTCTCCCTTTTTTTTTCTTGTTGTTACACGACTCTCTTCCTCTTCCTCTAGCTTCTTTTAGGTTCTTCTTTTTCTTTCTTTTTTTCTTTCACGAACACGTCTCTTGCTTTCTTATTCTTATTTTATTTTTCCAGCATTTCACTCTCGTAAATTCATTTGTTCTTCTCTTATTAATCAAAAAAACAACTCTAATCTTCCAAACTTACCCTTCTATATTTGACTTAATATCATCTAACTCCTTAACTTAGTTCTAACACTTCCTTTTAATCTATGCAACTATATGTAATTAAAAAATATTCATAAATAAACTCCATAAATTTCTAATTCAAGAATTCTAATTTTACTCATGACTAAATGCCAACAATTCCCATTTAATAATTCTAACTTTGAAGAAAAGTTCGGGGTCCAACATTCCTGTTGAGCCTCTCAGCTACTCCATTCTGCTGAGATGTTGCTTTCACTGTTTTATGCCTTTGTATACCTTTCTTACTACAGTAATCCTCAAATTCCTTATTGTAGTATTCAAGGCCATTGTCTGTCCTTAGGCATTTCAGCTTATTTCTTGTTTGATTTTCCATTAATGTATGCCACTTGATGAATATTTCTAATGCTTCATCTTTCCTTTTCATAAGGTAGACCCAACATTTCCTTGATTTATCATCAATGATAGACATGAAAAATCTATTCCCTCCTGCAGTGGGTACTTGGGCTGGCCCCCATAGATTACTGTGAGCATATTCCAGGATCTCTTTTGCCCTCTTTGCTCCTTTCTGAAAACTTATCTTGTGGTCATTTCCTAGCACACATGATTTACAGAATTCCAACTTCGTTATGTCTTTTTCTGGAATCAATCTCTATTTACTGAGATGCAACAACTTTTATTTCCAGCATGTCCCAACCTTGAGTGCCATTGCTTAGTTAAATCAGGTTCTTCATTTCCAGTAGCTATGTTCACTTCAGTAGAGCCTATTACATAGTCGAGCCCCCCTCTTTCAACTCCTTTAATGATCACTCTTCCATCCTTTAGGATTTTTATAATTCCATCCTTAGATCTTATTTGAAAGCCTTGTTTATCAAACATACTTTCTGAGATGAGATTTCTCCTCACTCCAGGCACAAATCTGACATTGCTTAAGGTTCTCCTTTTGCCATCAAACATGTTGATAGGGACATTCCCAATACCTTCGACCTTTTGCTGTCCAAAATCTGCCATCATTATTTTGGAAGTGACTGGTTTAAATGTGGTGAACCAGTCTTTGTGAGGAGTGACATGCATGGTGCATCTAGAGTCGAAGATCCACTCTCTGCTGAGATCTTCACTCTCTTCAGTAACAGCTAGTAATTCATCACCACTGGAGTCTTCTGGTTTTTCCACATTTTCAGTATCTCCACTTTGTGCTGCCTTATCTCTTTTCTTCTTTCTGCAATCTCTGGCAAAATGCCCCTTTTTATCACAGTAGAAACACTTCTTGCCTTTATCCTTTTTCTTCTTTTCTTCACCTTCTTTAGTATGCTTATCCTTGCCATTCCCTTTCTGTCTATTTCCTTTCTTGCTATTCTTTTTCTGTGACTTCATGTCTTGATGATTTTTTATGAACATCACTTTTGGTTCCTTCTTGAATGGATTATAGTCCACTATTTCTTCCATCAGTGAATCCAACACCATTTTAACAGTGAGAGATTCTCCACTAGCATGCTTGATCACTTTCTTAAACGCATTGAACTCAGATGTTAAGGCTTTTAGAATAACTACGGCTTAATGATCCTCAGAAATCCTTTCACCTGTAGCTTCTAAATCTTACACCAGCTTAAAGAAATAGTCCAAATTGTCATCAAGAGTCATAGTAGTGTTCATTTTATAATTGGCAAGATTATGTAAAAGAGTCATCTTATTACAAAAACATCTTTTAGCATATAATTCATCTAGTTTTAGCCCTAATTTCTATGCAGTGCTCCAATTCTGCACTTTCCTTATCACAACTAGTGATAAGTGAAGCATTAACTTGCAGTGTGCAAGTCTTTGCATCTTGAGTCTTTTGACTGGGTCTTTTTCTACATCATACTGTTCTTCAATAGCACCATAATAGTCATAAGATTCAAGTAGTGCTGGCATCTGGAGTTTCCAGATAGTAAAGTCTTCTTTATCAGTGAAGACATCCATTTCTTTTCCCACCATTTTAATATGTAGTTTAAAGAAGATAGGAAAGGAAAGATCTTATAGATTTCTTGATGAACCTTTATTACTAGAATAACCAAGAACTGCCCAGAATGTTGAGAATAGGCTTTGATACCAATTCTATTGGGAATAGCCTTCGAATTTGTTATTTTGTTTTTGCAAGATATTAACGAAAAGATGAATTTGCTTTTGCAGGTTTGTGAAGTTTACAAGAAAGTAAGAAGATCACACAGCAATTTACTTGGCTCGATAGCTTAATGCTATCTACATCCAAGAGTTAATCTTACGTAGATGGTTTCACTAAGATCATAAATGAAGATACAAGTTACAAGAGGAAGAGTGTTTTCAAAACACTTGTAAGAGGTCCCTATGAACTCACTAGTACTCTCAGCAACTCTCTAACTTCTAATCTTCTATGCATAAATGTCTCACAGATTGTATTGAGTAATAATGATGAAGGCTGTGTGTTTTGGACTGATGACGGTTTCTGTCTTATATAGGCTTCAGTGTCAGTTGCTTATTTTCATGCCTTCAACGTCACGGAGATTAAAAAAGAATCAGCTCAAGGTGGCTCCATGTGCCTATCATGTGTGTCATTTAAAAAACCTTTCTGTACGCTTCGTTTTGCTTTATTCTTCTTCAGTTCCTCTGCTCTACGTCTTGACTTATAACTTAACATATGCAGGCCTTCAACTTTTATCATCTGTTAAGGCAGAAAACTCACCACACCATACACACCCAACAAATCCCTACATTCCCAAATGTCAACCCTAAACCCTGTGAGTTCAAATCTGTTGTTTGCGTTAGAAATTGGTGGAGAAATGTGATTTACTTCACAGTTTACTTGCTTTTGTTGTTGTATAACAATCTTAATGGAGTTGTCTATTTAATATCCAGAACTCAAATGGAGTAACTACATTTGTTTTTTTTTTACCTTTTTTGTGGGTGATCATATAGAAAGATGGCAGAGAACAATGACGGTAAGGTAGTGATGTATGCTAATGAGAAAGGAGCGAAAAATTAGGTTAGGTTTTAGGAAGGTGGATTGGATTTTAGTAGGTTTCGAGCAACTCAAGATCTGATCGAACTCATGATCTGGTGGTATAAGCTAGACCTAATCAGTTTTTAGGCTGAGCATGAGCCCTATTGCCATTCTTGAATGAAACTTTAGTTATAACTAAGATATAACAATTATAAACTTAAGAAACAATATTGTCAGTTTGGTATTATATTCAAGTCGTAAACATTATACTTATTTTAGATATACATTTATAATTAATGTCCATATTAATGTTCAGGACTTTCAAACTATTTATAATAATAGTTATAATGATTTAGTGATGATAAGATAAATTGTGATAATACTTTAAAATATAACGTATGGATTATAATATTTAAAACTTCACAGGCTACAAAGGGAAACATGTTTAATATGCCACAGTATGACAAGTTCTAACAATTTATCATCAACCTTTAAGTTCATGTGAATTTTTAGACAACATAGTTAACTTCTCTACCTATACTTAAGTAAAATGTATCCTATAATTCACCACTATACTAACCCTAACATCCTTGACTAGTACCACTAACTATACATCAATTGTATCTTAAAAACTTTAAGGATAATAACAAAGGTCACAATTTTAGAAAGGTGAATAAACGAATCAAAGAAAAGGTAAGTTATTACCACCTTTATATATCTATATCTAAAACATATAAAATCTTGTTAAGCCAAAATCAAGTCATGCTATTATAAACTCAAACCTAATTAATGAATTTAGTTCTTAAATTTGGGCCTAATTATATTATTTCTAAGTCCATATATAAAAAAACATAATCCATAAAAAATCACATAAAAAAGTTTATGATATAGTAGTGTGAATTAAGCCTATTTTAGTTTCTAACTTAAATTGTTTTTTATCGATTAGTTATTAGGTCTCTTGGACCTTTGTGTTTAAATGCTATTATAAGTGTTTTTTTTGTTTTTGCTTGCTTTTTGTTTCCTATGGTGCTTTGCCTTTTCTCATTGCTTCTCTTTTAGTGCACTAGAAAAAGTATAATTAGTCTTTAGAAGTAAATTGCTTAACTAAATGTAACCTAAAATGTGACATGATATTTACAGGCTTAAGACTTAAAGTTAGACTTAATTCATTCTTTCTTAAGTTTCTTAGGCTAATAACATGTTTCATTCTCTAAGTATCCTAAATGAAATCAAATATAAAACCAAGCACAAAAAATAATTAAAGGTTAATTTGCAAAAAAAAGGCCCAAACTTTCGTCAAAATTTTAATTATAGCCCGAACTTTAAAAACTAGCAACAAAATGTCCAAACTTCAAAAAGTGGCAATAAAATATTCAAACTTTCAATTTTCTTCAATTATAGCCTGACGTTATTTGTTGCTCGATGCTCGATGCCCTCAGCCCTTTGTTTTCTGTTTGTTCTTTTGACGCCCTAAACTACTCTCGCATTACAACTTGCTGCATCGGTAAGCTCTTCGTTTTTAGTTTGTTCTCCTGATGTCCTTAGTGTGAGGGCGTTGGGGCTGTGTAATTTGAAAATTGAAGGGTAAGGGCGTCAAGGGAACAAACTAAAAATGGAGGAAAAAATTGAAATCAAAGTGTAAGGTCGTCGGAGTTACGTAATCTCATTTAGGTCATTTTTAAATAACGACGTCATTTTAATTATGTGATTAAACAACGTTGTTTCATTAATCTTCATTTCTTGTGTTAATTTTGGTTGACGTGTATGAATAGTTAAGGTTTCTGAAACACGTGGCTTGACGGAAACACTAACGTTGGGCTAAAGATAAAAAAACTGAAAGTTTAAGTATTTTATTGTTATTTTTTAAAGTTCTGGCCAGAATTGAAAAAATTGAAAGTTTGGGTATTTTATTGCTACTTTTTAAAGTTCGAGTTATAATTAAAAATTTAACAAAAGTTTAGGCTTTTTTTGGTAATTAACCATAATTAAAATATACTAAAAAATTAAAAGAAAAAACTAGACACATAACTTTCGAGTTTTTTTATATTAATGGACCCCTGATAATAGCGTCAAAAATTATTTAACTATTTTGTCATTCCTAATACTAATACTATTAACTTTAGGCAAGTGCATCTATCATTTATAATAGTATAGAAATGAGTATTATATTATTCCTACGAGGATTTATCATGTGATAAGTCTACACTTATACTATTTTATAGTTAGTGATACAATTTGGGAGAAATATATTTAATCCTAAAATTATCTTAAAGATAATTAAGACTCTACTAAAATAAGATAAATCAATAACCAAGGATATGAAAATCAAATTTAATAAAAATATCTAGATAAAAACAACCCTTCATTTTTGTATTGATGATTTTAGTTATTTAAAAGATTTTATGACTTAGACTAGTTAAATAATACAATTTAACAAATTTTTCTCTCTTGAATTGTACCTATATATCCTTAAATAGATTAATTGATATCTCTGTCTACTTGAAACCTCTAGGATCCATTACGATGGATACAATTCCATAAAAATTTTAATTCCAATACTAGAATATTTATTTAAGCCTATCTCTAACACTTTATACATCTTCCATTATCAATGTTTTTCTATCTACAAAATATTTTCTCAAATTAGTACATTTAACTTCAGATATGATTTAGTTTCTAGCTTTTATTAAATCACCATTAAGAGCAACAAATATATTTCTTAAATATAAAGCTTTGTTAGTCCCTAATGGCACCCAAGAGGGGGAAGTGAATCGTGTGTTTATAAAATTCAACAATTTTTCTAACCAATATACACAATTAATAACAATCAATATAAATAAGTATGAGCAAATCACTTAACATAAATTAATAAACAATTGAACAATAATTTAAAGAAAATAGGGAGAAGAGAATGGAAATTGATTTATAGTGGTTCGTTAAACAATCCTTGCCTTCATCCACTCTCAAGACTCTTCCTAGAATTCCACTATAATTTTTCTTTCAAGGTGAATAATAACCTTTGTACAATCTTTCTTGATAAAGAAGAACGCATTTTACAATCTTCTTTCAAGTTGAAGAGAAATCTCAATACCACTCAGATCAATCCTAAGTACAATATTCAATACCCCAACAAAATATTACAACTCAAAAATATCACATTCATTCACTTGATAACTCCAAAATAGCTTACTCACACAAATATGATACAATGATGCTCAAATGATTGAAAAACTCTTTGAAATATATGTTTACAACACCCATAACATTTTTGATGCTAAAACTAATGATAAAACACCTATGTATAGTGTTTTAGGACTTATAATAGTTGTTGGATCTAAGAAGTGATTGTTACAATGGCTATATTTGATGCACTAGTCGACCAGTATGCATTAAAAGCTCTAGATTTACTAACCGTTGGAACACTGATAGACCAGTATGTATATTAGTTAACCAATATGAGATATTAGTTGACTAATAAATTTACCAATGTTGCTACTAACTCTTGATACATCAAATTTAACAACTTTAAAATATATTAGTCAACCATTAACCTATATAGGTTGACCAATTACCCAAAAAATATGATTTTAATAACTTAAAATGCTCAAAAAAAATTTGTCTAGTCCAAATATGATTGAAAAACTTCTCTAAATATTTTGAAAATAGTATTTGAAAGATCAAGAGGAGTTTATAATAAAATCAAAAGTTTTAATGTCTCTTAATAAATGTAACGACTTAGGCAATAAAGTAAGATAAAATGATTATGCATGGTGAGCCATTGGATCATCAAATTAATAATGTGAGCTTACAAATAATAATACAAAATGTAAATTGACCTTGATGAGCCTTGATCATATTTTGGTCTTGTTTGATCTTCATTTTGTCGATTGTAAACTTTAACCTCTCTTGTTCAAACTTCATGCACTATCTTCTTAAGTTTATGGCTTCGTTTTGTTATAATATTTATTTTCATCAAAAGAATAAACATATTAATTTCAATTATGTTCTTCCATCATCAAAACATCAATTAGAACCTCTCTTAGTTCCATATTCTTCCCCTTTTTAATAATGACAAAATATTTGTGATATTATAAACAATAATGAATTTAAGCCACAAATAACTATCAAGATAATAATTAGCTCCCCCTTAATTCTTGCATAAAATATAATTCATTATGAAAAGAAAAATTCAATATCAAGAAAAAAAGTGATATTCAAGATCAAAGAAACATCATTTACTGAAGCAAATCATATAGAATGCAAGAACTACAAAACTAACAAAACAGTCACTTCTCCTAAATTTCATCAATCCTTTTAATGTTATCATTCCCTTAAATCTAATATCACTAAGCTTTCTCTCCCTTTTTGGAATTATAAAAATAATAAATAATAAATGTAAAAAAAATTAATGTTTCATGCTTCAAACTAACTTGATAAAAAATCACAAAGTATTTGATTAAAATTGATAAAATTTATCACTAACGAGTACTATTAATTATTTAAGTAGTAAAAAAAAAGTTTAATTTTGATGAAACATCCTTGATTGTGTCTAATTTGAAAATTCATAATTCTATTATTAATCCTAAGTTAAAATTTTAATTAAGGCATCAAAAGCAAGTTTTGGCAAAATTAAGAGTTGGAATTGTAACATATAAAGAATAATTGTAATGTCCAACAATCAATTTCATAAGATAATGTATAATCTATAAAGTTCTAAATTTTAAAAATAATGATGGAATAAAGTAGTCACATTTGAAATTCTTCAATGACAAATATGATGCAATTACACTTGAAAAATAAAATAAAATAAGTAATTTATGGAAAGATATGAACATTACAAAGTTTGGGGTTTATCCAAAGAGAATGTGAATCATAAAGATCTTTAATTAAAAAAAAGGACAAAATTAAAGGAGGTAGTTATTTGCATGGGGTATGGTGTTTTTCAAAGATACATGTGAGTTATATAAGGTTTTGAGAAGCCTTAAACAAGAAAAAAAGAAAATAGAAGCAAGGAAAAGATGGGGGCACTAAATCATATGTACTAGTACACCACTCAAGGAAACTAGTCAACTAGTATAAGGTTATGATTGACCTTTATATATTGACCAAAAACGTCATAAGTTAATTATCTTATCTGAAAGAGACATTAGTCGACCATTATGGCCTTGTAGTCAACCATTATGGATTTGTAGTCGACCATTCATGCAATAAACTTCTTACAAAACATAGTGGAGCTATAAAATTTCTTTTAGAAAAGGAACAACGATAAACCACTTTAAAACATTGGTCAACCAATACAAGTACATGGGCAACTTAAGCTTTGACCAGACAAAGAACAAACTGGAATGTTAAATATTGGAGCATTGGTCGAGTGACCAAATAAGTAAATAGAAAACTAATACATTGATTAGAAAGAAAAAAAGGAGTTAATTTTAAAGATACTAGTCAACCACACTAAGATATTAGTCAACCAGTTAATCAAATAGCTTAAAGATTCGTCTTTGAAACTTAAATTAAAGCATCAAGAATTTAACAAAATAATATTAGAACACATATCAACTAATTAAATATCAATTAAAAAAGAATTTAATCACATAAAGGGCCTTATCAAAAAGAATTATTGTTAAAAAATCTAATTTTTCTTTAATTAAGCTAGATTTATTATTATTCAAAATTTTATAGAAATAATAATCCAATTGTTGTAAATTTTTAACTTAGTGACCTTATTTTGCATATAGTCTACAGATACTAAGGTTCATACTTTAAAAACTCCTCATAATTCAAGCCTAAATAAGCATCACCAAGGGTTTATACTATAATTAACATATAAAAGCAAGTAATCATATATTTCTAACTTGTGAAATAATATTTAGCTTACATTGAACATTACTTATAAGAGAATTGAATGAATATTTTTCTTGATTTCTTAATCCATTAGTGGCATCTCATCGTTATCATCTTTCTCGCTTGTTTCAACAATTTCAAAAGTCTTTATTCTTAATTTTATGGTTAAGTTCTCCATATCCCACAATAACATCTTCAAGACTTTCTTAGAGGTAAGAATGTTATATTCATCAAAATAAAATGCATAAACTCCTTAATAATACTACAATCTAAATTACATACCATTTGCTCTTATTTTTCTAATAGCCTTATAAATCAAGGTAATTAATGTGTTTTAGGAACCCAAATAAGCCTGATTCCTTAATTATTTGGTTCCTTCTTCTTTTAATGAAGCATTAATGCATTGTATGGAATTCTATGTGCGTATGCATCATGAGGAAGTTTTCTTTGGACATTAAGTTCGTTGAATGGTCTCCTAGGATGGTGAAAATTTCTACCATGATTATATATACGATGTCTATTATAAACGAATGTATGATGTATACATCTATAGGGGTGTGAGAGGGTTTGTATATCATAAAAGTTATGCATATTCTTCCCTTGAGAGTATTGAACTATATGCCTAGGTTGTAAGCCATATATGAAAGTGTGATGTTTGCTCTTAGGTTGAACCTTAGTGAATGTGTCATGTACATGTGCATGTTTGGATTTGGATGCTCTATGCTCATATGTCATTCTAAGGAATGGTTCTTGTAGCACCCCCTTACCATTGGGTACGTACCGGGGCGCCCGCAGGTCATTCCGGTACATATCCTATGATAAGGGTGAGCTACGTACGATCACTACATTCATTCCACATGGCATTATATCAATTTTACCAATAAAGCATTAATAGAAAACCACAATATTTTTAAAATCAACTTCTTCCTCATTTCATTCCAT
>JANQAP020000152.1:1774474-1784542 GCA_026874005.2 Erythroxylum coriaceum
TTTCCTAATTTCTCCGATTGATCTCACATGTATCCGTTTCTATGGTTCAACCCTTTGTATGGAAACGGGATGTTACACTTATACTCAGATCAAACTCATTAAAGTTCATTCGTCTTCTATTGTTATAAATCATTCATCTTCAGCAAGACTAGATATAACATTTTCATATTCCTCGACTTATTATTTTCTTTTGGAATTACTACAAAGATTATTCTTTTTAGCTTTAAAATTTGCACAAGGAATAATTTGCTTATAATATGGGTATAATGAAAATTCAAGAAATGAATCTCTCTATATTCATATCGCTCCCATTTAAATGAAATAATGATAAAGGGCTCCCACTAGGTTGCAATTGTTATTGATCAGAAACTAATTCATCATCTCCTAAATTGCTCCCATATAGATGAATACCATTCAATTGGTCATGTTTTATAATATCATTATAATTTACGTCTTTGATATAGAGATAAGTTAATAGTTCTTGCTTTGGAAAATCATTCTTTATAACAACAACAATAATAATAATACAAAGTAACAATTCTGCTAAATATGGAGTTTGGGGAGGTCCAGTAGCATATAACCTTACACTTAACTAGTAGAGAGACAGTTTCTAAATGATAATATGAAAAAATAGAAATAGAAATAGAAATAATAAATAATTTAATTACTTGTTTATTACCTTGTTCCAATCTAAACATATATCCTTCGGAAAGTTAAAAAATTTATCTTTTAAAGATGCTCTTCTTCTTTTTGGAAACTAAAATTCCATACGTATAAGAGGGATATGAATATAAATAACAAACACATTCTCAAAAAATCATATATGGTTAATCAGGTCTTTTAACTATCCATATCTCATATTTTTTATGATATGATTCCATAGGCACCTTATAAATACATATTTGATCATCAATCACACATTACCTCAATAAGTGATAGGTAAATGTGCTTGTGCCATTATAGACCTAACCATGAGAAGATTGTTATTTCTCATCTCCACACCACCAACTTGTTGGTGGATTCATATGATAGTCATTAGCTATCCATTCAATTTTCATCATATGATCTCTTGAATTGATCAAAGAACTCTTCTTATACTTGATCAGTTATTGAATTCTTATCAAATATATTTTATTAATTCTCAACTAAAATCATATATTTCTTAAAATAACAAAATGTGTCAAAATTTGCAAATTCAAATAAATATAATGATATTAAGCATAATTATTAACAAATGTGATGAAATAAGGACATGGCGTCGTGCTCTAATATTTGTTTAGCCACATATATCTTCATGAGTTACTTACAATAGCTTAATACTCTTTATCCTATGCTCAATAGTTTTCATTGTTTTTTTCACAAGTAGACTATTATAATTTATGTAAGTCTTCTAAACAAAATATGATTGACTAGTCGATTTTATTGATTTTGCCCAATATAACCAAGTCTAGCATGTCGTAAATTGGCATAGATATTACAAGAACTAGATGATGATATTAAACAAAAGCTAATTTTATTTTTTAATAAACATTATCTAATCCTGTAAAATCATCCAACATAAAACCATGACTATTATAATTCCAAAAAAATTGTCCTTTCTACTATTATGGAAATTAATATCAGATCCAAGGCTAAATAAAACATGACATAACCAAGAATTTTTATTTATGAAAGGATCTTTTATTTTCCCATTTTAGTTGTCCTTAGTTCTTCTTGGAATACTAAGAATTATGGAAGGCTTTCTTTCCACTTTTCACTTGCAATCATCATAGTGCTTCCTCTTCTTAGTTTTTAACTCCTTATGAGCATAAATTAACCATATATGTCTAAGTATATGGCTTGGAAGCCTCAAGATGTTTATAGATAGGTGCTTCATAGCATCCTATATCATTTTGATATTCACGTTAAGGATTCAGTGCATTTTCATATACTCCTAATGTGGAGGCAAAAATTTATAACAACTTACACTAGCTTAGTATAAGATAAGATATAACTAACATCCCTCGATTCACTATGTTTGACATTAGCTTCATATGCCTTAAAATTGAGTTCTATCTCATATTCTCATTTATCATTTATTTATTAATTACAGTATATATATATATGTGTGTGAAACATAATTATAAGTGATCATAATATGGTCATTAAGATGCCACTATTACATGTTACCACTATGGACTATATGTCCTTGATATAGTCATATCTCTTGATCTCTATCATAACACCATCAAATATGTTGTATAAGCCAAAGAGTTCTTCTTTTAAGTGAGCTACATGCCTTATAATTTTACCATGTTGAGTTATAGTGTCCTTCTTAAAGACTATCATGTGTTCATATAATAAGACAAAAGCTTTTTACTCTTACAATATATATTAGATTTCCATGCTTCCAAATTTCTAAATTGTTGCCATTAAAACTTTCACCTCCAATAAATCTTACGACAAATTTTTAGAACAGTAGTCATTTTTCTTAACACATATGTCCATAATGACACATTTAATATTTGATTGTCATCAATTTCAATTAATCTTCTAAATATAAACTTTAATTGTTTTCACAATTATCTATAGAATCAAAGGTCACTAAGTTTCTAATCATTATCCATATAATATTTGATCAATAATTAATCATTCTATTTAGGTATATTTACTTACAAATATCTTAAATATGGTATTTCTATCACACTCATATAAAACAATCAAAACTAAAAAGAACAATGCATTTTAGTAAAAACATAATATTAAACATTTAACAATTGCTACAAACAACTAATGTTATGTAAGTATCATTAAGCATCAAATAATAAGTGATTAACACTTTTTGACTAAAATTATAAAATTTAATGAACCTTACGAATATGAAATTCGACAAACTCTATGAAGATTTGATTCAATTAATTCTTTAAATGAATCATTGAAATTTATATCCACTATTAGTTTTATAATATCTTTTGATAGGCCACTAAAATTAAGATCTCTAGATACTTCTTTTCTCCAATGCTCTTCCAAGAAAGTTTGGATCACCTAACTATATGTATGAATATGATCCAATGTAGTATTTCACACTTTAAATTAACAAATCTCTACGTTAAGGTATGAGCATTTTGCAAAGTGCTTCATATTTGCTCATTGGAGTGGAGAAACCCTGATAACCAGTAAAGCTAGCACCTTGCATCATGTTATTCACCAATATAATATGTAACATTAGGTCTATCTCAGACGTTATATGACATTAATCCAATTGTGGCTTCATAAAATCTACATGATTTCATTGAGCTGGAGTTCGAATTGAAATTGGGGTTCTTGTTACAACCATTTTCTTAAAATGAATTTGGAGAAAAAATAATATTCAACATTTTTGATAATACCTTGAAATGTATCCTATAATATGAGCATATCATTAAAGCCAAAATGCTTGAAGGAGTTAAACTTAAGGTTTGATTTAATTAATTTAATTCATTTAAAAACTTGTTTATAATTTATTATTACACTAATAATTTTAATTTAATTTGAAAATTATTTCTTATTATATATATATTATTTAATTAGAAACTCATTTCTAGTATTCAACTTATGAACATACTAATTTAAATTTAATTAGAAAATTATTTCTAATTAAGATTGAACTAATCAATTTTAATGTTATAATTTACTTAGAAACTTATTTCTAGATATCATTAAACCTCAAATTTTTAATAAATTTAGCAATTCATTTCTAAATAAATAATTTATCATTTGACCTACAAATCATAACTTGTACTCTTACTCATCACAATATTTAAGTCCATATCAAATTTTATTTTAATTCAAATGTTAACCCATTTAAACCCAGTCTTTCACGTTTATAAAATGTATTGAAATACGCCAACATCAAATTTATACAGGTTGTAAGATGCAGATAAATGGTAAGTAGTTCTTAATTTACTAACATACGTTACAAATTCAAATACTTGAATTAGCAGAAAGCGAAGAAATTTTTTTCATAATAAACTTTAATTGAGATTGGCCCCACGGACTTATAGGTTCAAAATAGAATTCTTGTTTCCAAACATTCATTATTTTTATTGTTGTTTTTACTTTTTAGTTACCCAAGCAACTAAAAACCCATCTTCTTCTACTTTAAAACCCTAGCCACCTCTTTTTTACAAAAATGCACCAACCACCTGAACCAGAAAAGCCACGGTCGAACAGCGACTCCAATCGTACTCTTCCTCCATTCCAGGTAGACTGCAGTTTTATGACTAGTTATTGTGGATACGGAGATAAGGAGAAGATCTTATGTATAACACAAAACTTTTTATATGAGATGAGGATGGCCACCATAACCTAAAACAAGCATATGTAACAGTGGTGGTAGTGGTGGTAGTGGCTGTTCATAAAATCGCTATAGTGATTTCCGCGGCTACGATGGGTATACCATTTTTATGGCTGAAGTTTTCAAGTATTTAATTAAAAAAAAGAGTTTTGCAAACATTTAAACTTCTTTGTCCAGATTTTCACAATTACATGATACAAATTATATAGGATTTCGCTGTAAAGACATGAAATGACAAATAATGGCCTATCCAGATAAAACATACATAAGATGACCACATAGATGATTCGGGCTTTATCAATTAAAACAAGCCACACAAAACACAATTATGTTTGGTCAAAATTTTAATTCTTATGAACCAAATATCAATATTTTAAAAATCAGACAAAACTAATTAGTTGGACAAAAATAAATATAAATTAGCCTAATTTTCGATTGAGACGCGCTACTTTCTATATTGCTAGAATACACACTACGGACAGAACCAAAAAATCGATTTTCTCAATGAGTTAAATTAAATAGTTAATCACTCTGTAAGGAAGATTGTTGTTGCTGGTTATATATTATGACAATTCAGTAATAAATCCGCCGGTATTCTAAAACAACCGGCCGGTTCTTGAAGAAAACCGACAATATACTTTGAGAATCTGTTAAATGTGAGGCCCATCGGCAGGCTTTGTTTGTAAACCAACGAATGTACCTTTTGACAGAATGTACAGAGGTTGCATTAATAGATACAGAATGCACAGAACTTGTTGAAGTATTTTTAAGAATTGCAAATTGAATTTGTTGTTTTACGAAAGTTTAGAAATTTTTTTACTTTTCAAACAATTTTTTCTTTTCAATTCTTTCATATAATTTAATTAATAAATTATACTTTTAAAATTTTAAATTTTATTTATCGCTTTATATTTTAATTAAAATTTTATTTTAAATAATTATTGTTAAAAATGAATTACTATTTTTATTTATTTAGTCTCACAAATAAATTATAGTTATCAAAATCTAGGTTCTTTATACTTTAATTGAAAATTTTTAAATTAATATTTTAAAAATAATTAAATATATATTAATTAATAATCCAATTTATTAAATAAATTCATGATAAAAACAATTGCTTAAGATAATTTAAGAATGTGTTAAAATATAATATTTAAACTATAAAGCAATATGTTTAAAGGACGTTTAAAAAGTTAAAATAAAGTTAGAGTTATTTCTATTGACTTTCTTTAAACATACTTTAACTTTTATGAGTTTTAAATAAATGATAATATAAAAATATTATAATAATAATAATAATAATAATAATAATAATAATAATAATAATAATAATAATAATAATTTTAAATTTTTTGTTACATTCAATATTAGTTTAAATTATAGATTTATTATTAGTTTATTACATATTAATATACATTATTAATGCAATTTTATTTCAATAAAGTATTTTATTTTATACTATATTTTAATTATTCTTATAATTTTTATTTCTTATTTACTATATATTGGTTTATAGTTGTTTAATACCGGTTGAACTTTTAAATCTTAAATATTTTCTTTGACTAGTTTGATATCCGATTCAGTTTTTAAAACATTGCAAAATACACCATAATTCAACTTTCTTTCGCTTCTTAGAAGAGGAATGTCACATCTTTCTTATGAATATTATTTTGGTTAAAATAAAAACTATTCTATATTCTATATTCTATATTCAAATAGGAAACTTGTATTTTCAAATTCTCAACTTCTAAATTCCATTGCCACGATAAAAACAAATTGTTGCTAGCAATTATTCTACACTAAAGATTTCATGTTAGTAAATAGAATTAAGATCAAATATCTTAATTTCAAAATAATCAATAAAATCTATTTTCAAAATCAATAGATAAAATTCATATTTATTATAATATAATTATGAAACTGGCTTTGACTCCAAATTTCAATAGATAAATTAATTTTCTCTCACTAATGCTAAATTGTATTATAGAAATTTCATATAGGATTAAACATTTATATCACTCCTTATCTTATAAATTCGTGAATTTCTCAAGATATTTGAATGAATCTTGAGACAAAGATCAAATTCAATCTATATGTGTGTGAAATGATCAGCAAAATGCTTGATAGTGACATACATAAGATCAAATTCAATCTATTAATGTGTGAAATGATCAACAAAATGCTTAATACTGACATAAATTTTAAGTCTTTCCATTGTATTATGATAATGAATAACAAATTGCAAGAATAAGAACAAAATGATGAACATCAGTGTGTGTGTGTGTGTGTGTAGATACGCATCATTATTATTTGTTATGCTCTATTTTCTCATTCCTATTAGTAAGTTATTAGATACCTATGATTTTATTGGATATGTATCACTTATGACATATGTTAATGGATAAGCACACATAATAAGTTAATAAAACGAAATCTTGCAATTGTAAACATCATAACTTTTGGAAAATCATATATAAGATATGAGTTATCAAACAAATTGGTGATACATTAACATATGTTGTATGATATGAAATGTATCATTGTTTCGTTAGTAAGCCTTAATTTTTGAGAACTTTATGCCAAATTTCAATAGATAAATTAATTTTCTCTCACTAATGCTAAACGACATTATAGAAAATTCATATAGGATTAAACATTTATATCATTTCTTATCTTACAAACTCGGGAATTTCTCAAGATATTTGAATGTTTCTTGAGACCTAAGATCAAATTCAATCTATATGTGTGTGAAATGATCAGCAAAATGCTTAATATTGACACAAATTTTAAGACTTTCAAATGTATTATGATATTGAATAATAAATTACAAGAATAAGAACAAATGATGATCATCAATTTGTGTGTGTGTGTGTGTGTGTTTGTGTGTCTGTATGTGTGTGTGTGTGTCTCTGTGTGTATGGGTGGGTGGGTGCAAACAATACTATCATAATATATAAAAATATAATTGTATCAGGAGTAAGAAATGCACAAGATTGTCTCTTAAAAATAATTTGACGATGTCCTTTAGCTAGTGGATCAACCAATATTTGCTTAATTAAAATATGTTATAATATGATATCACCTTTGCACAACAACTTATTTAAGTTTAAATAGTTAACCTCTAAATGTTTAGACCCTATGTTATTCCATTGTTGTTATTAAATAACATAGCAGAAAGATTATCATGGTACAACTGAATGGGTTTAGATACTGAATTAACTAAAGATAGTTCAGAAATCAAGTTTCTGAGGTAAACTGCACGAGAAGCACTCTCATAATATGCAACATAGTCTACATACATAATTGAGAAAGTCACCAATGTCTATTTAACACTCTTTCACGAGATAACATTATCTGTTAACATAAAATTGTGTCCTAATATGGACTTTTGATCATCCAGACACATAAGAAAGTCTGAATTTGTATAACTAACTAAGTTAGGAAGATACCTACCTAGCAATCTAATAATGAATGCAAGGTTTAGTCTAATGCATACCTAAGCATACATTAAGCATTCAACCAAACTAAAATAAAGGGCATCTTTATGGTCTTGTTTGTAATCTAATTCTTTGAAAATTAAAAGATAACCTTTTAGTATGAGAAAAAAAGGTGCTATAATAAGTATACAATTAATCATCTTAAATCTTTGTAACATATGCTCATTGTAAACATTTTTTGAGAGACCTAATAAGTTTTGGGATCTATCTTAGTAAACTAAATACCTAGGAAGAAAAATGCCTCACCATGGTCCTTCAAATGCTTGGCTAAAAGACATTTAATCTCATGCTTTATGGTAAATCATTCAATGCAAATAAGATATTTGTGACATATAAAAGTAGAAAAATAACCTTGCTCTCCCCTTACCTTGTAATACAAGCATCTTTCAAATTTATTTTCCATAAACCAAATAAGTTAATAGCCTCATTAAACTTTGGGTATCATTACCTAAAAGGTTGTCCTAAATCATATATATATTATAATTATATAATCCTCCTCATAAATGACTCCATTTACAAAAGCGGTCTTAATGTCCATATAATAAATCTCTATATCAAAATGACCTACTATTAATATAATCATTCTAAATACATCTTTGGAAGACATAGGAGAAAAGGTGATGTTAAATTCAATACCTTTTCTTTGAGTGAAATGCTCAACCTTACTTTAGGAGTAATTTCTAATCTTGTAAACCTATTTATAACCAATATATTTGCAGTTATAAGGTACATCTACAAGCTCCTATCCCTGATTATACTTTATTTATCACATTTTGCCCTCGTAACATTCTACCACAAATATATATAAGGTTCAAAAAAAACATTTGTAAAAGTAACTGGATCCACCATGTCCTATATCATAATCTTATTTACTTAAACAAAAAATATGAATAGATCATATTGTAGGTCTCCTCACTCAAGTAGATCTTTTTAATTGAATTGGCTTAACATGATCATGTACCTCAAAAACCTTAGTCTGTACATATATAGGTCCATATTTATGCACTATGTGGTGTTTAGACTTAGACCCATTAACTTTAGCTGAATGAGCAATGGATAAGATATGATAGTCGTACCCACTTTTTCCTCATCTAAAAGGTGAGAGTTTCCATTCTTATCATAACAGTATGCTATAGAAATTTTGCTTTTTGTGATTCCACTATTTTAAATCATTTATCTCTATAGTAAAACTCATATCAGCGAGAGTGGTTAGGATATCCTTTAAAATAATAACAAGCTAAATGAGAGTACAATTTATCTTTATAAGGATTATATAATGCACTTTAATAGGGCAACCCTATATATGCAGATGAGTGAGGCTTAGTTTCCACCCCCTTCTAGAGTTTAATTAGTGTTTTTAGTTTTTTTTTCTTGGGAATTTGTTATGAATGTACATGACAGTCTTTATAGTTTCTCCCTAATGGTAATTAGGTAGGTTAATCCTGCTCTACATGCTTCTTTCTTATATCTTTTAGAGTGCAATTTTACCTTTCGACCACACCATTCTGGTTAAAACTATTTAGTTTAGTGAACTGAGTCACTATTTCATATGATTCTAAATATTAATCATACACATTTCTTATATAGAAACCCCATTTATAACTCTCCTCAATGATCAGAGCTAACAACTTTGATCAATTCCCCCAATTAGTTCTTAAATTCAATATTAAAGATTTATCAAGAACCATAGACTTTTTCTTAAGTAAGAACACATAACAATCATGGGAATAACATTAATAAATATGAAAAGTATCTTGAGTTATAGACAACAGATGTATAGGGTCCATACATGTTAGTATGTATGATTTTTAAAAGACTAGAAACTATGAGTTGGCACTTTTGTTTTACCTTGTTTGACTTTTTCCTATAATAATCAATACATGTTTTTAGATTATCAAAATCTAGATTTATAAAAATGTTATCCTTTAATAATATCTAAAAAATTTCTTTAGAAATTTGCCCAATCTCTTATATCACTCTATATATATAATTTATCTTTTATCAGGAGTCGTTTACCAATAACATGTTCAGTAATATATGAAAGCATAAATATCATTAAGAGTCAAGACACATTCTATCCAAACAATATGATAAGAAGGTTGTACCTATATGTTTTGCATTAAAAGATAACTATACAATGGAATTCTTAATTACAAAAGTATAGCCTGTTGGAGTTATATAAATATAGTGCCCTAGAAAGCAAGTGTATTTACATGTACCTTAATCTTCTTCAGTTACAGTTTTGTAATGGAAATA
>JANQAP020000152.1:1944819-1963518 GCA_026874005.2 Erythroxylum coriaceum
AATTCAATTAAACCCTAGCCTAACATCTAAATTCAATTCCCAATTCAATTAAACCCTAACCTAACATCTAATCAAATTAAACATTAACCCAAAATAATTACATTAACATTTAATTAAAATAATTGTATTAACCTAAACCAAAAATAATTTTAACAAAAAAAATTAACAAAGAATACCTCAAGGATTCAAGGAAGCAGTCGGCAGAAGATCTGAAGAATAGAAGAAGTGAAGATCAGAAGATGAACGGCGGTGGGCGGTGGAGAGTGGTGACCGGTGGTTTGGGGCCTTTGGGCAGTGGCAGCGCCGCGGCGTTACCGGGTGCGGGTAAAGAAGGACAAACTCAGAAAAGGTTCAGAGAAGAGAATCAAGGGATGGTGGCGTTCAGTCTGAAGAGAAAAGAGAAAAGAGAAAAGAGAAAAGAGAGTTCAGAGAAGAGATGGGCACAAGGTTCGACCGTTTGAGAGAGGAAGAGAAAAGAGAGTAAATAAATTAGCTTTTGTTTTATTATTTCGTGTATACTGTACAAAGCTAGATTTCAAAATATAAGCCGGCGAAAAGAAAAAAGAGGAAAGTCGCGATCGCGACTTCGGGGAAATTTTCCTAAAGTCATGATCGCGACTTTAGGGGAATGCAACTTTAGCTGTGGGCGGCGGAAGCCGGGGCTGGCACGGGGGCTTGTCCCGCACTAGCTCCGCCCCTGCCTATTGTTCAAGGCCTTATCGGCGAACCCATCAATGTAAGTTGTCTCATCAGTTAAAGTAGCACTAACCTAAGTCTCGATGTTATTGATATGCCACTGAAAATCCTAACCTTTGGAACTACTCTGCTTGCTCTTGAGCTCTTTGATGGGCTTGCATTAAACAACCACATCTAACAATTAGTTTTTCAGAACGACGAGAAGAAGAACTACAAGAACATAAGCAAAAGAGAGAAGAATTAGGTCCAATCAAGCATCATTAGTGAAGGCGGGAAGTAAGATCAAAGGAAAGAGGGGCATCGGCTTAGCTTGGCTTAGGCGAGAGCAAAGCCGAGACCCTTGAGTTTTATTAAAACATCGACGCTTTAATTGTGGAACAGAATAGGAACAACATTCATAGAACAGGTGATCTAATGCCCCCAATCCTTACTAAATAAACTCGCGACTAAGGTACATGTAATGTGCTAGTGCAGGCTCAGAGTTGGGTGACTGCTCGGAAGATTTGACCCGATCTAATTTTTTATATAAATTAAAAATACAAATTGATATTGTTTCTAGCAAAACGATTTTTTTAATATAAATTGAAAATACAAATTGATGTTGTTTTCAGCAAAACGACGTCGTTTTGTTTATAAAGGCCAAACTTGAATAGTTCAAGCCCGAGTCAACCTAAGGCCCAATCATTTCTAGCCTGTCCTAGTGACTTCGTCGTTTTATTTATAAAGATTGGACCTGAATAGCTCAAGCCCGAGCCAACCTAAAGCCCAATCATTTAATTTCTAGCTTGTCCTAGTGACTTCGGGTCAGGCCACACGTCATTCCTATATTTATCTCTTCTCACATTAGTCCGTCCAATATCGTAAAATATAAATTTTGGTTGTTAAAAAAACCCTAACTCCACCAAACATATCTTAGAATAATGATTAAAAAAACTCAATTGGTTCGACCTGTTCAACTGTAAAAATTTTGAATCGTCTTATTTTCTGGTTCGATTCTTATGTTTTCAGTTCAATTTATTTTAATAACTCCTATTATTAAAAACTGATCAATTTATTAGTTAATCGAAAACCAATCAATTTATTAATTAATAAGTTCTTGTAAATCCAAATAAATAAATTAATTTTTATTTAACAATTTTTTAATTTAATTTTTCGGTGAAATTGACAGCTCATATTTTAATTTTTTTAAAATATTGTCCTAAAATTGCATAGCTCATAAGATTACAATTTTAAATTCTAAACAAGTCGGAAACCCGGGCTGTGTTCAAAAGGAGTCTTACGTAAGCACCTAAGTCCAGGACCAAGTACCCGACGGAGCAGAACTGTAATATATGAATCGAACCCATACGTATCTGTGACGGTTTAGTCTCTAGCTTGTGTTGCACCTAGCTTTTGAATCGGAAATGGATTTTGGAGAGCTTAAGGAAACAATAGAGAGAGTGGAGCTGGTCGATGCGCATGCTCACAACCTCGTGGCCGTTGACTCTTCATTCCCTTTTATTTCCGCCTTCTCCGAAGCTGCCGGTGAGGCCTTGTCGTTCGCTCCTCATTCCCTCTCCTACAAGGTGAGTAACCGTTAATGTCTAATGAGACCTTGTTTGAAAAATGGGTCTTCGTTATGGATGGTTTTGGTTCTACTTTTGTGGTTTGGCAGAGAAGTTTGAGGGAAATAGCTGAGTTATATGGGTGTGAGAATTCGTTGCGAGCTGTTGAGGAGTACCGGAGGTCTAATGGCTTGGAAGCTATTGCCTCCAAATGCTTTAAAGCTGGAAGAATCTCTGCGGTTCTCATTGATGATGGGTTGAAGTTGGATAAGAAGCACGAGGTTGAATGGCATAAGAGTTTCGCTCCTTTTGTTGGAAGGATATTGAGGATTGAACGTTTGGCTGAGGAGATGTTGGATAAGGTCAGATATATTTTGGCTCTTTTAACGTTCACTTCACTTCAATGGTTACCAGCACTTGTTTTAAGTTTGAACTAAAACCTGTCAACGAACAGAGTAGGAAGAAGATCGTGCTTGATAGCTTGAGCAATCATGAAGAAGTTTAGTCAAAAATGTTTCCCTGTTCTATCTTGAATTACCATGTTAATGTTTATCAAAATTTGCTGCTTTAGGTACATCATATTCCTTTATTTGTGTATCTGCGTGTGTGCATGATAGATTGGATATTGATTTCTATAGCAAGGTGTCAGTTTATTTCTAGAGGCAGCAACTAGTAATCACCCACAGTTGCCTTTTCATTTCTTTACAAATAAGTCTCTGATACATGTGTTTCTTGAGTTTTTCATCCTTTGTCCATAGTTTTTGTTTCATACAACTAATTCTTGTATTGAAAAATTAGCGTTGTTGTGCAAAAAATTGGTGTATCTGTGATGCTATAGATTCAGATGTTTTATCAAGCATTCCTCATTTTGTTTCCTCTGTAATAATACAGGAAATGCCAGATGGATCAACCTGGACGCTGGAAAAATTCACTGAAACTTTTGTAGGGAGCTTAAAATCATATCCTTTGGTTAACTTTGGAAATCTTCTGCTATATTATTTTTATGTGAGAATTAAAGCTTTTTGTTTAGTTGGTTCCTTATAGTCTCTTATAGTTGCTCATGAGATAGTTGGTTTGAAAAGCATAGCTGCATACCGCAGTGGTCTAGAAATCAACACACATGTATCTAGAAAAGATGCTGAGGAAGGCCTTTCTGAAGTTTTATGCCGTGAGTAGGCTGTGGATTCAAGTTTTCCTGTTTTCGTCAGGGGGTATTCTAATCAAATTTCTATTTCAGATGGGAGACCTGTTCGCATAACAAATAAAAGCTTGATTGACTATATTTTTACACATAGTGCGGAGGTTGCTGTGTCCTTCGACTTGCCAATACAGATACATACAGGGTAAAAATAATATTGGCATTTTTGCATAGTTAAAGTCACACTATTGTTTGATTAATGTCTGAAACTAAGGGAAAGGAATTGACACTTGGATTTTAGTTGTCTGTATGAAAGGCTTTTTAAAAGGTCTTCGTGAGTGTTGTGAGCTGTGTTGGGAATAGCTACATGTTTGCTAAGGATTTTATCTGTGCCTAGATGATTTTGAAGTTGAAATCAAAATTGGTTTCCATGTTGGGGGTGAATCCATCTTCATCTGTTTATCCATCATCAAATTCCTGCAGAATTCCTGTGATCTAAACTATCTTTCCTTGTACTTGATGAAGCAATTAAACAGAAACCAATTTATGTGGTCTTGGTCTTTCTTTGAAGTGAATAACATTGTTTTTCTTATAGCTTTGGAGACAAAGATCTAGATTTGCGTTTGTCCAACCCCCTTCATCTGCGACTGCTTCTTGAAGACAAGCGCTTTTCCAAGTGTCGTATAGTTCTTTTACATGCATCATACCCCTTTTCAAAGGAAGCATCATATTTAGCCTCCATTTATCCCCAGGTAGTATCATGATTAACCTTTTCGTCTAGGTGATAAATTGTGATGTAGAACCAGCAATTTTCCTTGCAACTGATTGAATGCTTAAACTTTCAGGTTTATCTTGATTTTGGTTTGGCAATTCCCAAACTTAGCATGCATGGAATGACATCTTCAGTCAAAGAACTCTTGGAGCTAGCTCCTATAAAGAAGGTGACAATAGCCCCATTCCAGAGAATATTGAAATGTATTTATTTAGTATTAGCTTTCTTTGAAATTCTCTAAAGTGATTGCTACACATTTCATCTCTAAACCAGATCCTTCTACAAATATTGGGTTTTTTTTTTCTTTACCTTGTTTCTTGCAAGAGGTGCCTTTTCTTTTCGTTTTTTTTTTTTTTTTGGCTTTGACATGATTCTTAACATCTAACACCCAATCCCCTAGAAACCCAAGTGCACCACCACCCCATTCACCCACCCACACACACACAAAAAGGGAAAGAGACCACAAGGAAATAAAAGAACTCCTGATCCTGTGATTTGTTTGCAAAAAGATGAACTGTGCTTTGCCTTTTGATGTGCATTTTGTTCATTAGTGTGCAAATGAGATTTGACGGTGAAGGTGAACAAACTTGCAGGTAATGTACAGCAGTGATGGCTATGCGTTTCCTGAAAGTTATTACTTAGGTTTGTTGAAGTCCTTGGCAAGTTCTACTATGTTCAGTCTTGCAAATCAATATTTCTTCTGCTAGGAATGTCATTGATATCAAGATTCTGTTAGTACTTTCTAATTTCTCTATGCACAAAGTGTTATTCTTGTATGTATCTTTACAGTCTTTGGACCTCTGATTGCCTTTCATTTATATTGTGCATGATAGCTTTTGACCTAATTCTGGATATTTGCATAATTTATATATTGCTGGTGCATATGACCATGATAAATATTATAGGTTTTATATTTACTAGAACATCATTCATGGAGATATTTATTTGTATGACTAATAACTACTTAAGCATACTTGAAAATGACAAGATTTTCATACTCATCTATCTCATATAACGATCAATTCTTAATAAATACTGTTGATCTTCAAATCGTAACAGAAAATGTGGGAATGTATAACACTTTAAGATTTTCAAATATGAAAGGCATACAATGCAGTTGCTTTTACAAATTTCACATTGCTAGAAAGTTAGAGGTTTATGCAACAGATAAAGAGAAAAATGGGGTGGGTTGGCCTTTTGTTGCTGGGGAAGCAAAATAATTCACTCCAGCCTATTTCTTCATTTAAAGTTTCAATATGGATAGCTTAGTAATCATTCCTCATTGCTCATAATATAAGACTTTGATTCATACTTTAACTAATTATCATAGTAAGTTGAAACCAGAGAACTTTGTTATTGTTCATTGGCTTAGTATGGGTGTGGAATAAAGATAAATTCCTTTGATGCTAATGAATTTAAAAAACTTGTTTTGAACCATTGTTTCATGTTTTTACAGGAGCAAAGAAAGCCCGTGAAATTATCTTTTCTGTACTACGCGATGCATGTGCTGATGGTGATCTTACTGTCACTGAAGCTACAGAAGTGGTTAAAGATATTTTTACACGCAATTCGCTTGGATTTTACAAAATCAATATGGTTGATGGAAGTTTTAATTTAAAAGATATAGCCACCAAGACAGTGAAGGCTGAGGATAGAGCTCAAGAATATGGTGTTTCACTTGTTCGTGTCATTTGGGTTGATACATCTGGACAACACAGATGCCGGGTACTTATTGAATGGTGACTTTTTAGTTATTCTGTATGTTTTACCATCTGTCTTTTAACCTTTTATATATATCTTCAGGTTGTTACAGCAAAACGCTTTGATCATGTTGTTAGGAAGAGTGGTGTTGGCTTGACTTTTGCAAGTATGGGAATGACATCATTTTCTGATGGTGCAGCAGATGAGACTAATCTGGGTGCAACAGGTGAAATCAGATTGATTCCTGATTTATCAACTAAGAGAAGAATTCCATGGTACTATTTCTAGCTCTTGTACTGTCTGTCACTTTAACTTATATTTCAGAACATCTACAGCTTGTGGATACACTCAAGTTACTGCTCAGAATTATCACAGGTTGATATGGCTTCATAGGCTCTGTGGTTTCAATTTCTGTTATTTAGAATGTCATGGCACATTTTAATACATATGCATTTTTCTTGGTTAAAATGTAATTATATTATCATAACTATTTGCATAATATGATGAGAGAAGATAATTTCCAACAAAATATATATGATGAGAGAAGAAGAATGATTTTTGTTTGCGTACATTGCTTACATTTATTTGGTTTCTTCTGATAAGGATTAAGGAAGAGGAAATGGTTTTAGCCGATATGCATCTTAGACCTGGTGAAGCTTGGGAGTATTGCCCAAGAGAGGCATTACGAAGGGTTTCCAAGGTTTTAAAAGATGAATTTAACTTGGTATGTCAGTTGTTATGTGTCTTAGGGTGTTTGCTATGAGATAAGAATGTGATCTGCATCTTCCTGGTAGATGTCTTATTTTTCCCATTCATATCATCAGGTAATGAATGCAGGATTTGAAAATGAGTTCTTCCTCTTGAAGAATGTTTTGAGGTAAGTTACACTTTATCTTTTGCACATTAAAATGGGATTTCACAGTTTCTATAAATTAACCATAACTGTTTGAAGGGAAGGGAACGAAGAATGGGTGCCAATTGACTCAACATCCTACAGCTCTACGTCAGGGTTTGATGCTGTTTCCCCTATATTTCATGAAGTTGTTGCGGCTCTACATTCCTTAAATATTACAGTAGAACAGGTATTGTAGCAAACGCAAACTACTTTTTGGCATCTGAATTCAAATCCTTGCTAGCATTAGAGGCATGCTATATTAATGATGTATACTCTTCATTTCTTTTGAGCTTCATTTTAGACTAGTTTCTAGTTGGCGGATTTTTAGAAATGAGTAGCATAAGCTGTGCTCTCTAATTGTTTGCAGTGCTTGTTGCTCTCTTCAATAAAATTTTTTAAAAGGTTAACCCAAGCTAAATTCATGTTTTAGGACTTGCAATTCTATGTCTTTACCGATGATTTACCTCAGCTAGACCCTATATAGTCCAAAGTCCCCTAGCATCCAATGTTGTACAACTTTAATACTGACACGAATACCGCACCTCCCTGAAAATGACAATTTCATTCCTTTATCTCTTGAATTGCCTCTCCTCTCTTGCAAACATGCCCATGTGCAGACAGATGCTGTTTGCATGCTTTGATCGACTGTATTGTGAGCGTTTCTTGATTCCTTGGTTTTCTGATGCTTTTATAGTTACATTCTGAAGCTGGTAACGGTCAGTTTGAAGTGGCTTTGGGGCACACAATCTGTACAAACTCTGCTGACAATGTGATTTTTGCTCGTGAAGTTATCCGAGCTATTGCACGGAAACATGGATTTTTGGCAACTTTTGTCCCAAAGTAAGTTCCATCATAATTTATTCTGATACTTCTACTATTCTGCAACATGATAGCAAGGGATGTATCTTTTGTCTACATCTCCAATTTAACAATGTTCTTACGAAGATGCAACCAGATTCGCAGCCTGCCAAGAATGTTTAAATTGTTGTTGACGCATTCTTACTGACAATAGCAGATGATGACACTTTTATAGTCACATGCCTCTCATTTGTCATCTGTACAGAGGAAGTTGTTTTGATGATTATTTGTGACTATCATTTGTTTGTGTTATCATTTGGCATTTACTCATCCTGCACTGCATATTTCATGATCCAATACTTCTCTCCATAATGTAAGTCTGCTTTTTGTGTAGGTATGCATTAGATGACTTTGGATCTGGATGCCATGTCCATCTCAGTATATGGAGGAATGGAGAAAATGTTTTTATGGCATCAGATAGATCCTCTCAATATGGAATGTCAACTACTGGGGAGGAGTTTATGGCAGGAGTTTTACATCATTTGCCTTCAATTATAGCATTTACAGCATCTGTTCCAAATAGGTATCCTAGATTTGATTTTCTATTCTTAACCATTTATAACTGTTGCTATATATGGGTAAGTATAGTTTGTGAAGCTATTTGATGACAGAACACAGGTTTCCGTAAAGCATTACTTAAAGAGAGAAGTTTTGAGTATTGTTCTTAAATGCGTTGCTGTTTCAGAATCTATTTAGTTGAGATTCCATAGCAAAATGTTGCAGAAAAGACCTACTAATTACGATTCTTATTTTGGTGTTCATCTCGTAGACAAGTTCAAATATTTGAAGCTACTCATAAGTGGGTTGTGACTTATTATGCTCATCTTGTGTGCCACTACATCGAAATCTGATTTGTGTCATGGGTGTCTACAGTTATGATCGAATACAGCCCAATACATGGACTGGAGCATATCAGTGCTGGGGAAAAGAAAATAGGGAAGCTCCCATAAGAACTGCCTGTCCTCCTGGGATTGTGGATGGTTGGGTGAGCAATTTTGAAATTAAATCTTTTGATGGCTGTGCAAATCCTCACTTGGGTTTGAGTGCTATAATTGCTGCTGGCATTGATGGCCTCAGGAGGCATCTCCAACTACCTGAACCTGTTGGTAAGATCATTATCGAATTGATAAGATCATTTTATCATTATCAAATTGTACTTCAAACTTTAATTTTATGATACTATAATGCTGATCTTCCTTTGTCACATAGATTAGGCGTAATGTAAAGCTGGTATTTTGGGAAAAACTTGACTGTTTTTCTTGGTGTTCTGTCCCAGAACAATCATCCATCCCAGTAGCATTATAGGGAGTTATATACTTAATCCAATATTCTTCATCTTCACTATGGCTCTTTAATGAAATGGTATAGACTCAATTCAGCTTTGTTCTTGTGGTGGCTATCTGTTGACATAGGTTAATAGGTTTCATGTTTGCTTCTGTCCTCTTGTTAATCTGAACACTTCACTGTCACATTTGACTAAAATCATTTATAAAAAAAGTAACCAAAGGATATCTGAATGTGAGGATTAGGGATTTGAATTTTATATAGAACATAGAGTCCTAACTCAACGTCGAGATTCTTTTGATTGCCAACTGTTGCTTCCATGTCATTTTAATTTGTTTATCTTTAGTCTCCACTGTACTTTGACATCTGAATATATTTTCATTTTTGGAACAGATGCAAACCCTGCTACCCTTTATGGAAAACTTCAGAGATTGCCTCTATCGCTTTCAGAATCACTAGAAGCCGTAAAGAAAGACAAGGTTATGGAGGAACTAATTGGAGAGAAGCTCCTGGCTGCCGTTAAAGGCGTACGGAAGGTATCTTCAATATGTGCTTTCTAGTAGTGGCTTGAACTGAATGATCCTTGCATAGTTACACATATTCCTTGGAATATAATACCTACATAAACATTTATGGGATAAGGACGTATTAGCTTGAGTTACATTTCCCTCCTACTTTACATTAAAGTTTGAGCTTTCATTCAATCTCAACAGCCTGTTAATTCGATTAGCTGAATCATTCTCTCTTAAGTGGATGAACCAGCAAGAGATAGCTCATCAATATTTTATAAGGCACCAAGTTTAGAAGAGTTCTTTTGAAATCTAGTATTTTCAACTAATCCGATTTGGATGCAAAATGATTCTGAGCATGACTTGCAGGCGGAGGTAGAGTACTACTCGAAGGACAAGGAAGCATACAAGCGACTGATACACCGTTATTAAGCAATGACTTCCATTAGACTGCTTATTCCACTGACATGGAAGGAAGGGAAGGATTCAATGGAAAAATAATGGGAACATTGTTTCTGAGCTGAATTGAGTTGAACGTATACCCTCGACTGTTCTATTTACCTTCTGTTGTGATTTGTGAACATAAATTTGGTGGCAGTTTATGTGGTTTTCTTGCTGTTTTCAAATTTAAGGTCTATATGTTCGAGCGTTAAACGTACAATAAAATTGGTTCTACATGGCTTTTGTAGTAAACAGTCCTAAGTTAAGATGACGGGACTTGCATCTACTTTCTTTTTAGGTGGAGCCTTGCTCTATTTTCCACTTATGGTCCTTTCAACATTGATTTAGTATTATCATATAATCTAATGAACTTGTCGCTTGAAACATAAGCTTATTCACAGTACTAATGTCTTCCTTAAAGAGGTAAATTTGGTAGAAAATTTTCATTGATCGAGACTCCACTTATTTCTTTCTTATGTACTGTATATAGTATATAGTGAAAGGGGGTGGCTCGGTTAGTGAAGCTTCTATTTAGAGACCATTGACCTATTGAAAAAACGTTGAAAGAGACATGGGCTGATGTTTAACCTTCTGTTAACAATGGAAGGTGCATCCGGAAAGCGCATAGCTGGCGGAATAATGGCCTTGACTATGTATAGACATTCATAACAAACATTTGCAATATAAAACACAGCCAACTGAGGGGACATCTAAAAACTTTGTAATACAATCAAAACCAAGTTTTTCCTATTCTAGCAGTAATTAATGGCATGGCCTTTGAAAGGTCTCTATGCAGCGTTTCTGCTTTTAACGGTTGTGTTGCCAACCATTGCAGGGAAAGATGCCATTCACCATGCAATTGGACGACAAAATCATATTAAAACTCCACCTGCGAAACGTCATAAACCTCCGTTCAAACCTGGCCCTTGGAAGAAAGCACGTGCCACCTTTTATGAAGGTGGCTCAGGGACATTCGGTACGTTCTCACCAACCTTTTTGCTTTTGCCTCACAATCGGTTCAGTGTCCAGTTTTTTTATTGATTTGCTTGAATTTTTTGGATTCAAAATCCTTGAAATTCTCAGATTTGTTGTTCCTGGACTAGCTCGAAGGTAAAATTTTGTCTTTGTAATGTAGGAGGAGCATGCAACTACAAAGATGTGGTATCCCAAGGCTATGGCATGAGCACAGCAGCATTGAGCGATGTCATGTTCCAGAAAGGAAAGGCCTGTGGTGCTTGTTACGAGATCAGATGCGTTGACAACCCTCAATGGTGCAAACCAGGACAGCCTTCAATTATTATTACTGCAACTGACAACTGCCCTCCAAACTACGCCCTGGCTAGTGACAATGGGGGCTGGTGCAATCCACCCAACGAGCATTTCGACATTGCTAAGCCTGTTTTTAATCAACTTGCTGAGCACACGGCTGGCATCACTCCTATCGAATATCGCAGGTTACATAGCTTTGACTGCTTCTGAAATTGTCAACAGTTGTATAGTTCTACAACCAAATTATAAAACAATCTACAGTACAACCATGATTCGATTTCATTTCTTAAGATTTACTAGTTTTTGGTTCTGAGTGCAGAGTTCCATGCAAGAAGCAAGGAGGCATTAGGTTCACAATAAATGGAAATCCTTGGTTCTACCAGGTCACTGTGTGGAACGTTGGAGGAGCTGGAGATGTTGTTAGTCTGAAAGTGAAGGGTAGTGACAAGCTAAAATGGACAAAAATGGATCGTGATTGGGGTTCCACTTGGAAAACTAGTTGTAGTTTGGTTGGCGAGTCATTAACCTTCCGTGTTAAAGCAAGTGATGGAAGGACCTCAACTTCATGGCATGTTGCTCCTAAAAACTGGCAGTTCGGTCAGACTTACGAGGGCAAGAACTTCAAATGAAAGAACATAGAAAAACTGTCTGCAAGTACACACGTATTCGGGCCTAACCTCTGACTTCGACAATCCACAGAATGTTTCATACTTCGATAAGAATAGTTATGCTAACGTATCCAAATGTAAATGGAAGTACACATGTATTCGCATTCCCAAGCTTCACTTCATTTGAACTTTAACACACAACGAGTATTTCAGGTATTACGAAGCTGCTAGCAACGATAAGTACCATCTGAATAAACGCATTACAAAAAGAGCTTTCCATATACAATTCCTATTAAGCATTTGCTCAAATGAATATATACCTGAATAATCCATCTGATAAACTTTACTGGGCACGCAATGCCTAGTAAATATAATTGAAAACACGCCCAAGTAATCGCCAAGAATTGACGCCCAGGATTCGTGTAAAAAATAGAAGCATCCTCGACCTCTCCACCTGCCAAGCAGGCAGTTGCTCTTCAATTCCTCAACTGAAATCTGACTGCGGTGTGAAGCTTCTGCGTCAATCTCAACATTATTAGACGAAGTTACAAATGCTGAAGCATGCCAAGAGAATTCCTTTGATTTTAACTTTTAAACTTCATGTATGCTTGTCCCTCATTTTGATTTCTTCTGTTTTTTCCTTTTTCTTTTTCCTTCTCCTGTATCTGACCTTTCTGCCAACCGTTTGGACTGTAGTGAACGAATTTTTAGGAGCTTCTCTTTTGCATCTCGGAAAAGTGAATCTGATCTGGAAGCCATTAATTGCTGAGCATATTGAAAGGACCATGAAGGATTACAAGAGTCAGAACTTTGAAAGGGAAAAATGCAGACCAACTCAGCTATGCGATCCCAGGTTTTGTTTCCCGAATCTCAAATTGAATTACATACCTTGAGGTGATCCATTGCTGCAAGATTGAAACCAAGGGTATCCTTGCATTCCTGAAACAAGTTCATACCATTTAATTAATGCACAATCCCAAATATCTTAAGCTATATTTTAAAATAGAATAAGAAGTGCCCGCATGACGCTCACAACAAAATAAAGTGTGCATTATTGGAATCAACTACACGTTTCAAGTCCAGTGAAGTATCTGTTCACTAAAATTCTACAATCACCTTGACTCTTGCATAAAGGATATCTTTGAGAACAGTCAGCACAGGTCTTGCAGCTGGGGTGGTAATCAGCTGGCTATAATGTGTCTGCAATAACACTGTAGCAACCCTACAAACAAGCTCAACCTGGAATGCAAAAATGAGTGATGATTTCCATCAGTTGTTATGATTTGAAAGTACAGAAACAGAAAGTTCTTTGGTGAGGAACCATGAATATGAACCATCCTAGAGCAGATCCAAACATCATTTAGAAGAAAGATGGTAGATTGCATAACACACAACATGTAACTCAGTGAACTACGTGTCTTTTTCACATCTGCTAGTGCTAACCTTGTCAGGATTAGTGGTCCAATCTTGCAAGTAGGCTATGAGCTTCAAAGCATCTGAGAATGGTAAAGCCTGTACAAGAAAAATTTCTGCTAAGCAGCAATAACTCACAAATCAAATAGCAACAGGAAAGACGCCAGGTTCAATTATTTCAATTACATGTTAACAAAAGCCCCTAATTTCCAAAACAGGACATACAATATCATACAGCAGTTTAAATAAAGTAGGCGCACTCAATTAGATATAGAGACAGAGAGAGATCGTGAACCAAAAATTGCACGTAACCGCAAGGAAAATGTGGTATGACAACCAGCAATTAATATCAAGTGTTCCAAAAAAGGTTGCAACTAAGTCTGACTACATCAGGATGGCCACAATAACTGGAGCTGCCTTTGCTAAACTACACCAGATTACTTATGTTTCATGCACAAGATAAGAGTACAACCAAAATTCTCGTACTTGGCTTCTGGAGTAAGAGTGAGTGAAAGACATATGAACCAAAGTCATGATTTAGAAAACTAGAAAAAAGGTTTACATAATCTATGATTCAAACTGTCAAGTTAAACAGGTTACTAGACATGTTTTAAAACTACTACAGCATGCAGCAATTCTCTCCAACTAAAAACAGTAGATAGTTAAAAAAACAAATAGATAGTCCAGCTACAATTTTGTTAAATACAAGTAATGCAACTTGCATACCAGTAACGTCTGCTCCAAATCATTGGTGTGAACATTTGAGAGTGCACGGAGAACATAATCAGATGGAGACAGGCCAAGCATGACAGCATTTGGTTGGAAGGAAGCAACTTTCCCATGGATCTTCTCCTCCTGAGAAATATATAAATATGCCAGTTTCAAAACATATGCATAAGAATCAGGTCTTCTCAAGCTCAAATCAACATTAAGCTTCCCCTCATCATGTTACATGGAAAAGGTCATTATGTCCAAAAAAGTGCAGGTATTACCTAATGAGCCAGAAACATCAAATAAGGGAAAACAAAGTCATAAGGAGCACCGCTATACCGTATGTTCAGCAATACGTTTCATTTCTACTTCTGCTACATCTAAAGCATCAATAATCAAGTCAGTTCCCGTGAGAGTCTCTTGAGTTTTCTTTCCTGCTAAGGCAACAGCCCCTTCCTCTGGAAGCTCTTCTTGGGGTGTATACTTGTTTTCGAATGCACTATCAAGGTCCTCAAACATTTCTTCCAACCTTTTTTCTTTCTCTTCCTGCAAAATCAATGATATATATTACTTGATGTGTTACTGACATATAAAATTTTCAAATCAAGCTGCAGTGAGGATATGTCAGGAGAAACAAATTAATTACCAAACACTCAAAGGGGAAAAAAAAAGAAAAAAGAAAATACCTCAATGAAAAATGGCTCTTCAGTACGATCCCAACGGCGTATGGATCGGTCATGAGACCCTGTGACGACAAACTCACCACGGTTACTGATTGCAAGACACCAAACATCTGCATGGTGCCCTCCAAGTGTTAGAAGCAACTCAAACTTATCAGCATCCCAGTATTTTACAAGGCGATCTTTCCCCACGCTGAACATGTAGTGCGTGTTGCGAACAAACTGCACAGCCATGACACTAGACATACAGAGATTATTAGAATTGCAAAACAATATATCACCCAAATCAAAGAGAAAAAAATATCTACCAAAGCAACTATAAGTGTGTAGCACCTGTCATTATGAGCAAAAAGAGACCTATGGCAGTCACCAAAATCCAGCCCCCAGATTTTCAAATTTTTGTCTGCAGAGCCTGTAACCATCAAAGCCCCATCTGAAGATGTGTCCATACATAGGACCGGGAGCTTGTGACCGTACAATGTCAGAAAAAATTTCAAAGAATCCATGAAGAATACCTGAAGGATCATGGGCTTCAGCGTATCAGAAAAATAAATGACTCAAGGAACAAATAAGAAATTTTTTTTCTAGAATAAATAATCCAAATGGAAACTATAAAAATCAAAGTTAGAAGTTATAAGCTACCATCATGAAACATTTGAGATAACCAAAACTGTTAAACTGATTAATTAATTCCTATCCTAATTACTTCTTGTAAATTGGAAAAATACTCTCAGACTTCATAAGTGTCAGAATAAGCAAGGACTGATACAATCAGTAATCAGTAGACTCCTTCAAACCTTCATCTTGATGTAATGGAATTATGTCATATGCCTCTCAGAAAGAAGAGGCATTATAACTTTACTAACCTTCCACCTTCTCATTACAATTACTGCTGACAGTTTCACAATCTCTAGTTCTCCCTTCTTATAGAAATTACAACTGTGAATAGCAACTTTTATTCGTTTCAGAAAATTGTGATGATAGGTGGTAGCACAAGTTACACATGTACGTTTATTGGGATAAAAGTTTTAACTGGCTACACATGTACGTTTATTGGGATAAAAGTTTTAACTGGCTACACATGATGCATATAAATGTAGGGTTCATGCAGAATTCAAGAGCCCAAAAAGATATAACCAGACACCAACCTAAAATTGTTTGAAAACTCAACACGTTTATCGTCATCATAGATAGAATAACTTTCCATCTCCTTTGACATTATAATAATTCCTTTTTTTTTTTTTAACAATCTGCACCTGCTTAGTCTTTTATTCACCACTCAACTAAAATGACAAAGACATTGAAAGCGTGAAACTAGAAATCTCAAAGAACTCTTAACCTTTACTGTACAATCCAAAAGTGCAACAGCAATGTACTTAGCATCAGGGCTAATTGCAACCACTAGAACATCATCATTCATCTTCATAGTCCTTGTATTTGACACCGTTAGCTGCTTAGTATCCTGTAAACAAGCAAAAACATTTAACTTGAATTCTTTGACATGCAATTGTATTCCATAAAGAATCAATTTGCCAATATCAGAAAAAAAAGCGTACTATAATTACAAAAAGTAGTAAGAAGACCATACTTGATCAGGCTTCTGTTTCATTTGATATTTCCAAAACTTCACATCATGATCTGCACTGCCTGTGACAAATCCATTTTCATTTGGAATGGCAATAATCGATCGCACAGAACCACCATGAGCTTCCACAACCTCAACACAAGTGCCACTCCCAATATCAATGAGTTCTATCTTGCCCTCTTTAGTTCCAACTAGGGCATACTTGTTATGTGGAACAATTAAACCGCATAGTCCATACCCAGAATCAATAGTTCTAAGGCAAGAACCAGTACTTGGATTCCAAAATTTTACTGCATTATGACTTGTGGACATCAGCAGCGTATTGTCTGAACTAAGTGTAACACTTCTGACATCAGACCGGTGTCCCTGAAGCTCAATAGAAAGAGATTTTGTGGATGCGTTGCTTTCAAGAGAATAAAATTCCAGTAAGTTATTATTCAAAGACAGTGCTAAAGTAGCCATAGAGTTCTTTGGAGTCACAGGGCAGATGGAAATGGAACAGATCTTTTTCCTTGCTCGAACTATTTGAAGCAGCTTGAAAACATCCAGAACGGTAATGCTGGTGTCATTTCCGTCTTCTTCAACATCAACTTTTTCATCTTTACCTGCAGCTACCTCAGCCGCCCCTTTTGAGGATTTCTTCTCTTTCTTCCTACGATGCCTCCGTTTTGCTTTACGCTTTGCATTAGCATCATCAAGAATATAATATATGTCCACTGTTTTTCCAGCCACTTGACAAGCCAGCAAAGTTCCCAAGTTATTGAATCTAACAGTTGCAACTCTATCTTTGCTTTGCCTTTGAATTTCCCCAAACTTCTTCAAAACTTCCCATTTATTTTGCGTAGATAAATCTCCATAGTTCACAGGTTGAGTTCCATTTTCTGTTGTAGATTGTTCATCCACCATCTCATGCTTAAGTGTATAAACTCGAAGCTCAGGGTCAGCAGAACCAGTGACCAAGTACCTTTCTTCAGGGTCAACATCCATCGACCAAATTTCACTGTGATGACCGCTAATTATTTGCATACAGTGCTGTGTTTCAAGATCCCACACCCTCAAAAATTTGTCTTTGGAAGAACTAACAAGCTTTTTACCCAATTCCAAGAAAACAAGGTCGGTAACCTGCAGTGAAGACAATAGCAACGAAAAAAGGGAAATGTAAAACAAACCCAACAGTTTTCACCATTTATGAAACATCTCAACAAACAAACCTGGTCACGATGCCCACGAAGGCGAAAAAGACCAGCCTCACCAACCACGTCCCACAGTATAACATCATTATCTTTACTTCCAGATGCAAGCAAAGACCCAGCCTTGTTGTACCTCAAAACAGTGACTGCCCCTTTGTGCCCATTCAACGTGGTTTCACAAATCCCTTTCTCACTATCCCAAATTCTTACACTGCCGTCTCCATAACCGCTTGCTATCTGTAGACCAAAGGAAAATATAACTTTCACATCATAATTCATCATTTCAAAATATAATAAAACTGAACAACTTTACACAGAAGTTATGAAGTTTAACACAGTATGCACTTAAAAGAAACATCTTTTTAGACTCGATAGATACATTTGTGGCTACTCGAGAGATAAAACATCCTATTCAAATAGTTCAATCAACAAGTAAATGATATCGAAACATTACCAGAGAGGAAGGCGACGATGCAATCGAAGTAACGGCAAGCGACGGACTATTACGGGAGGAGTTGGACGGAGCAAGGGTCTTGGTGCAGACACCTTGCCTGACGTGCCAAACTCCGACCTTCTCGAGCGCCGGAGCGAGAATATGCGTCCCAGAGAAGTCGTACGATATATTCGACTCAACCGACGCTATGACACCGAAGGCTAACGCCGGTTCGTATAGAAGGTAGGCCTTCACCATTGCCGCCGCGAGTCTCGTTTGTAGCTATGGCTCAGCGCGGTGGTCTTGTGGTTACCGGTTGGGTGAGGGTTTAAGGGTTTAACCGTTTAAGCTTTTGTTTAGGCTGAGAACTCAATCGAATGCATATTTCATTAACAAGCCCTCTTTTATTAAGGTTAAAACAATCCTAACAATAACAAATAAACCTTTTCAAAGTTCAAACATAAGAGGATTGAAAATCTAACAACAACCTTTGTTTATGTTTATTTCCAAATTAAGAATTTTATTTTTATCATTTTGATTACATTTCATAAGGTAATTAGTTCATTAATACAGTTTCAATTTACTATTATTTGTTTTAATTTTAGGTCATTTTCTTTAATTGTATTTTTTTATAATTGATTTACATTGGTTTTGATTCCTTATAATTTTATTACACGTTGTTTAATTTTTTATATAATTAATTTCATGTATAAAATATGGGTTTAAAAAACTTTTAGGACCAATTGGTGAATAAAAATAAATTAGGTTTCGAACAGAAAAGAAAAGGTTCAAAGGATTGGAATGTAAAAGAAAAATTAGGGCCAAAATTTTTTTAAAAAGGAAATAATGGTAACAAATTTGTGTGAGAGATAGGCACATGCACAAAGACAAAATAAATACAATAGAGGACAAAAATTGACAAAGAGACAGGCATAAATAGCTAAAGAGAGAACAAATAACAGAAGGACGTCT
>JANQAP020000152.1:2037057-2055604 GCA_026874005.2 Erythroxylum coriaceum
GCGAAGCAGCAGGAGTTGGAGGGGGAGGATCTTCATCTCTTTCTCTGGTACGGACTTTCTTGGCCGCATGGCCATCGTGTTGTGTTATTGGGTGAGCAGTGTGGTCGTTCATGGTGAACAGTAGCTAAGCTCATAGTGAACAGTAGCAGTTGAGAGCAGAACAGTAGTTGTAAAGGAAAGGAGCGTTGTATTGAGGACTTTTAACAAACAAGTAAAAGGCAAGGTGAATGTACGAAGGAAAGAGTTTTAGAGAGGTGTTAGAGCATCTCTCTCTAACGGCTAGTAATAGTTTATTGTCTTTTAACCGTGCGACGATCGAGAATAGAAATAAGGTATATAGTGACAGATTGAATGGAGAAAGTTACGATTGAATTGGATTCTTGAGTTGTAAAATATGGAAAACATTATATATTCTCGCCTCAGCTGGTAACTCCAACCGGTAAGCAACAGCTCCCACACGTTGTACAATGCGAAATCAGAAAGTTTCACTGCAAAATATCGAATATCCATCGGAGGTGGAAATCCAAATAATTCCCAAAACGAGAACATTGGATAGTAGTGTGAAATATGTTATTATCCTACCATTCCATAAAAGCCAAGCATCTATTTCAAATTGAGGAGAGTCATCAACCATACAACATAAGTTTCCAAGGTGCTATTAAGTAGGTTAGTTTGGTTATCGTTCTGCAGATGATAGGCTGAAGACAAAGCTAAAGTAAGACCTTGCAATATCAAAAGCTCGTGCCAAAATTTACCGTAACTCACAATAGTTATAGGCATACCATGTAATTTATACACAAAATGAAGATACATTAAAGAAACTTTGTGGAATAATTGCATATTTAGTGAAACGTGTTAGCGAATATAGAAAACCAATTAAATTGGTCTCACATAACAACTTAAGCTTTTGTGGTGAAACAGTCGCTTAACATAGTATCAGAGCCTCTGTAACCAAGTGATCATGAGTTCAAATCCTACCACTCACATATTATTTAGCACAAGGTAGAGTGAGTTTGTGCAAGTTTCAAAGCCCAAGGACTTTCACTTAAAAGGGTGTGTTAGTGAATATATAAAACTAATTAAGTTGATCTCACACAACAACTTAAGCTTTTGTGGTGAAAAGGTCGCTTAACAAAACGGTCAACACTACAAATATGACTGTATCAATCAAATTTGGGCAAACCTCCGATGAAGTTTTGGCTAACATCCGTCTATGCATGCTTTCGAATTGGTAGTAGTTACAACTTGCCAGGTGTGGCTACTACATATTTGTTTTTCGGACAAGTGTTGCACGTTCTAATATATTCCCACGTATGTGACTGCATCCTCTACTAATAAAAATACAAAGCCAACTTCTTGCAAGTAGCCAATGCTCTCTTATAAATACAACAACAATAACCCTAGTAATAATCCAACTGAGACGTGAAGTTTGGAAAGGTCCAATAGTATGCAGTCTTACCACTAACTAGTAGAGATGTTGTTTTCAATACTCTCTTATAAATGTATTATGAAATAAAGATATAACCTTTTGTCATAATGAAAGATCACCCCTTAGTGCCAACCAGTACTTCCAATATAATAAATCTTTATTCCAAGTGTAACAAGGGTCACAAACCTTACCTTGCTTCAGCTTATGAATCAACTAAGATAATTTTGCATTAGTGTTTCAATTGTCCTTAATTTCATCCATAAGATTCATTTCAATATGAGAAACCATCACAGCATAAAGAAAATCTATCAACCATTATATTTTCAGTCCCCTTGTTATATTTTATTTTGAAATCAAATCCCAACAATTTTGATAACCAAGTATGCTGTAAAGGTGTAGCAATCTTTTGTTCTAACAAATATTTCAAACATTTGTAGTATGTTTACACTACAAATTTCTTTCCCTTCAAATAATGTGACCAATATCAGATTCCTATCACCAAAACTAATATCTCTTTTTTATAAGTAGACAAATTATGGTACCTATATGAAAGAGCCTCATTTTCATATGGTAGAAGATGCCCATCATACACTAAAATTGCCCCAAAACTAGATCCAGATGCATCTATTTCAATCACAAATGTTTTATTGAAGTTTGGTAGTGCTAAGATAGGGGTTGTAACTTCTTTGAGTGTTACAAAAGCATATTGAGCTTCTTCTTGCCACTTAAAGGCATTTTTCTTCAACAACATTGCTAATGGTCTACTTACTTGACCATAATTCATGTAAAACCTACAATAGTAACATTTCAATTTTAGAAATCTCTTGAGTTGCTTCAACATCTTTTGAACTTGCAATTTCTAAACTGCTTCAACCTTCTTGGGATCTATTGAAACTCCCTCAATTGATATAAAATGTCCAAGATACTATACTCTCTCAGCCCCAAAGCAACACGATTCTTAACAAATAACTTATGTTCTTTTAATAAGTGTAGCACTTTTGAAAGATGCTTTAAATGAAGTTGTAAAGAGGAACTTTATACCAATATGCCATTTCAAAATACCAACAACTTACTTAAGAATGGTTTAAAAGTGGAATTCATTAATCTTTGAAATATTGCTATAAAATGTCCAAGATACTATACTCTCTCAGCCCCAAAGCAACACCATTCTTAACAAATAACTTATTTTCTTTTAATAAGTGTAGCACTTTTTAAAGATGCTTTAAATGAAGTTGTAAAGAGGAACTTTATACCAATATGCCATTTAAAAATACCAACAACTTACTTAAGAATGGTTTAAAAGTGGAATTCATTAATCTTTGAAATATTGCTAGATTATTGGTTAAGCAAAAGGCATAACTAAGAACTCATAATGTCCTTCATGAGTTTAAAAATTAGTCTTTTGAATATCTCCATTGAACATCATAATTTAATGATACTCAGCTCTAAGATCCAATTTTGAAAAAAGACCCTAGCTCTTCCAAATTCATCCATCAACTTTTCAATTAGTAGAATATGGAATTTTCCTTTCACAACACATTTGTTTAAAGCTCTACAATTTACATATATTCTATATCATTAATCCTTCTTGGGTTGACACTTTCTCGAATTACTCATTGTTTCAATATATCCCTTACTAACTTCTAAATAACCCTCTTTTGCAACCCTGTGTATCTCTGTGGTTTGATATTTATCATTTATGTTCCCTCTTTTAACACTATTTTATGATCACATTTTCGTTTAAGGGGTAAGCCATTTGGTTTCATAAAAACATCATCATATTGCCTCAACAAATTCTGTATTAATTGTTTTTGATACTCCTTACGTTAGTGATTTATTCTTATTGCTTCCATCGAATGCGTTCCATACGTAATGGATGTATTCCATCTCAATTGAATTCCTTGATACATCAAGAAAAATTTACAAATAACATTATTATTTTTCTCCAAACACCCACTCAACATCCATTTAGCTTTTTCTTTAAAACCTACAGTCAACTTCGATCTTTTTCCCTTCCAATCAAACATTATAGTTCCTTTCTTAAAATATAATACCACATCATTTAGATTAGCTAGCCATTAAACTCCACATACTCTATCATTTCCCCTATTTAAATGACCAAAGCATCAAATTGGAACCAATGACCATTCATCATCTACTTCATATTTTTATACCTTTGATTACACCAAATTTTCAACCCCCATCCTACTATAATCATTATTGGATCAATATTTTCAAGGACTCTCTCTTATTTTTTTACTAAAGCCTCATCACTAAAATTATGTGTTCTATCTCCATCAGTAAATATATAAACTATTTTCTGATTAAAGGTTCCTTTCACTTTCATTTATTTATAAGAAGCATGTTTGTACCTGTCATAACCTATATGGAAATCACATGATGACTATCATATATCATTGCCTCCACTTCTCCATCTTCTTTCTCCTTTTATTGTACTATATACATATGAAAACTGCTTCTTCTTGCATTTATGTCTAGGTGTAAATTTCACATCACACCAAAAACATAATCCTTTAACTCTCCTCTCATCAATCTCCATGCTATCCGTCACTTTTATTACCTTAACATCATTTTCAACAATTGTAGGTCTAATTAACACCCCTTAATGAGCTATACCTTGTTTTTATAATTTATTCATTGTCCCTTATAAGTTGTTGCACAATGTTGAAATATTAACTCTTGTTTTTTAGTAGCTTCATAAGCTTGTTTGTGGTGTCTCGGATTAAAAAACTTAATTGAGTGTTCTATCTCTAGTTTTAATCTCTTAAAAACAAGCTTACTAAATAAATTTTGAGAATTACCAATTTGTGTGACAAAAAATCAAATCTTGAATAGTAATCTTTCACTAATGATGTCTGTTTAATGTTAGAAATTTTACTATCACCTGTCTAGTTATTTTTATGTTGTTATGTGTTGCCCTAGTCATTAGGAATGTGATCACTTCATCAATAAATGGGATACTATTGGGGCTAAAATAGGAGTTTGTTAGTTATGGAAACATGTGGTTTTTATCACATTTTTCTTGTTAATGTAATTGCCTATATAAGGCTTTGATTTTCTTAATAAATTGTAAGTTTAATCAATAGTGGTATCAGAGCTTGGTGAATTAAGATTGCAAGAGACTAAAGAGAGTGAAACAGATGAGGTAAGAGAGAAATAAAAGTAGTAGTTGTATTTCACAACAATGGCTACAGAATCTAATTTTATGTAGCCAGCCATACCATGTTTTGATGGCCATAACCACTGAGGCATGCTTATGAAGAATTTCTTAAGGTCCACAAAATATTAGACAGTTGTTGTTTATGGAGTACCAAAACCTACAAAAGGTGTTGTCTTCACAGATGCTCAAAAGATATAATATGAAGCATTGAAGTTGAAAGATCTCAAAGTAAAAAATTATCTTTTCCAAGCAATTGGTCGTTTAATCTTGAAAACCATTCTTTGCAAAGACACTTCCAAGCATATTTAGGATTATGTGAAGAAGAAGTATCAAGGAACCCTAAAGTTAAAAGGACAACAGTAAGCACTTTGTACTGATTTTGAGAATTTAAAGATGAAGATGGGAGAATCAGTTTTAGATTACTTCTCAAGGACTATGGCAATAGCAAATAAAATGTGAATTCATGGCAAAAACTTGGAAAATGTTACAATAATTAAGAAGATTCCTCGCACCATAACATCAAAATTCAATTATATTGTTTGTTTAATGGAAGAATCTAATAATATTAAAGAACTTTCAATTGGAGAATTGGAAAGTTCATTGTTGGTTCAAGAATAGAAAATGAATCGGCAAGACAAGGAGGAGCAAGTTCTTCAAGTCTCATCTAACAATCACTCTTTCGCATCCAGAGGTGGTGGTTATGGAAGAGGAAGGGGCAGATGCAATAATAATGTTGGTGAAATGCATTCACACCAAAAATTTGGAGAAAATTCTCCCAATTCTCAAGGAAGAGGAAGAAGCCATGACAACAACCATTCAACTCACTCTAAGCCAAAGTCAACAGACAAATCAAAAGTTGAATGTTATAAATGTCCTTGGTATGGCCACTATAAATCATAATGTCTAACTAACCTAAATATAGATGGTGGAAGGCAATCTAATTTTGCAGAAAATGAAGAAGAAATCTCTTTATTATTGGCTTACCAAGTGAAGGAGGAAATTCATCAACATTTATGGTACTTAGATACTAGATGCAGTAACCATATGTGTGGAAACAAGTCAGCTTTCTCCACTCTAGATGAATCCTATCGAGACTCTATAAAGTTTGGAGATGACTCTAAAGTTTTAGTTATAAGAAAAGGGTAGGTAATGACTCAAATCAAAAGGGATGATATTCAAACCATCTTTAATGTTCTTTATGTTCCAGATTTAAAGACCAATCTTCTAAGTCTTGGCCAACTGTAAGAAAAAGGGTATGAGATTGTCGTTAAATATGGAGTACAATATTCACGATGACAATTTAGGCTTAATTGCTCACGTTAAAATGACTGAAAATAAATATTTGGTCTCTATCTAAACAATATGTAACAATCATGTTTCTTAATCAAATAAGGAGATAAAGGCTGACTGTGACATTTTGTTATGGGCATCTTACTTTCGGTGGATTAAAGACCCTGCAACAAACGAATATGGAGACTGGTCTTCCTCAAATTTCACCTCCCTCTCAAATTTGTGAAGAATGTGTTATTAACAAACAACACCGAAATTCATTTCCATAAAGAAAACCATGGATAGCAAACAAAGCAATGGAACTTGTTCATTTTGACATTTACGGGCCCATTACACCAACTTCGAATGGAGGTAAAAGCTACATAATTACCTTCATTGATGATTATACTAAAAACTTTTGGATGTATTTTTTGTAGGAAAAATCTGATGCCTTGTGTGCTTTTAAAAACTTTAAGGCACTTGTTAGGAAACATGTTAGGAACCCAATAAAAACTCTCCATTCAGATCATAAGCGAGAATATAACTCTCATGATTTTGCAAATTTTTGTCAACTTCATGGAATTAAAAGGCAACTTACAGCAGCTTATTCACCTTAGCAAAATGGAGTCTGTCAGAGAAAAAATTGCACTGTTATGAACATGGTGTGAAGTCTTTTGTCAAGTAGTGGAGCTCCTAAAACTTTTTAGCCTAAAGCAGTCAATTGTAGTATTCACATTCTGAACAGAAGTCCCACATTTGTAGTTCAAAACATGACTCTAGAGGAAGCATGGAATGGACAACGACTAACTATAGATCATTTCAAAATTTTTGGCTGCATCACATATGCCCATGTTCCACATCAAAAGAGAAAGAAACTAGATGAAAAAGGAGAGAAATGCATTTTTCTTGGTGTTAGTGATCTATCATAAGCTTACAAGCTCTATAATCTTAGGACTCAGTAAATTCTCATAAGTCGAGATGTTGTTTTTGATGAAAATCAATTTTGGCCATGGAATAAAAATGCTATTGAAGGCCAAATTATAACAAGCTTTGATGAAGAAAATGGTGAAGAAGCAAATTAGTCCTAGCAACACCCTATCCTAGCAATTGCAGCACTTGAAATTTCTCAAAATAACCACCTTAAAAATTCTAAAATTACACCAGTAGTGTATGAACAAACTGAAGCAGTAGCTAATTCTAGCTTCATCGTGTTCGGAGAAGGCTAGTATGGATGTTAGATTATGATATAACTGGAATAGATCAAATTAAATCTCTCACACATCTTGCTTTATTTTCAGATTTTGATCCAACTAATTTTGAAAGAGTCATCAAAGATGCACAATGGCACAAAGCAAAGGATGATGAGATTGTAGCCATTGAAAAAAATGATATGTGGGAACTCATTGATCTTCCAAAAGGGCAAAAAATATTGATGTTAAATGGGTCTACAAAACCAAACTAAAGGAGAATAGGGAAATTGACACGTATAAGGCACAATTGGTGGCGAAGGGTTACAAACAAGAGTTTGGTGTGGATTACAAGAAAGTTTTTGCTCCTGTTATAAGACTTGATACATTTAGATTGGTGATTGTTTTGGTTGCTTAAAGGTCATGGCCCATCTATCAATCAAATGTTAAGTCAGCATTTCTTCACGGAGAATTACAAGAACGGGTATTTATTGAACAACCTCCTAGCTATGTTAAAATTGGTAAAGAGCAGAAAGTTTACAAATTCAAAAAGGCTTTATATGGACTAAAACAAGCTCCTAAAGCTTGGCATAATTGTACAGATGCTTACTTCCAAAGGAAGGTTTTCAAAATGCCTATATGAGCATTCTCTTTATACAAAATGTGAAGATGGGTGGGGGGAAATGTTGATTGTGTGCTTATATGTAAATGATTTAATTTACACGGGAAATGATAAAGTTTTGTTTGAAAATTTTAAAAGATCAATGATGCTTGAGTTTGATATGTTGGATCTTGGCCTATTGCATTATTTTCTTGGCATAGAAATAGTGCAATCTATTGGTGGAATATTTATCTGTCGAAAGAAGTATGTACAAGAAATTTTAAATAGGTTTCAAATGAGAAATTGCAATTTTATCACGACACCTTCATATGTTGGATTGATGCTTACAAAAGATCCTGAAGGAAGGAGGATTAGTGGCACTCTCTTCAAATAAATTGTTGGAAGTTTGATGTATTCGACAGCAACAAGGCCAGATATCATGCATGCAATAAGCTTGATTAGTAGAAACATGGAGAGTCCAAAATAATATTTGATTGGGTTCTCTGAGAGTGATTATGTTGGAGATTTAGATGATCAGAAAAGTAGTACAGGTTATGTTTTTATGTCAAGTGCAGGTGCGGTCCCATGGTTATTAAAGAATCAACCAATTGTCACCTTATCAACAACTAAAGTTGAATTTGTAGTTACCACTTCATGTGCTTCTCAAGCGATTTGGCTAAGGAATATTCTATTTGAGTTGCATCTTAAATAACAAGAAGCAACAACAATTTACTGTGACAGCAATTCAACTATAAAGTTATCCAAAAATCTAGTGCATGAGAGAAGCAAACACATTAATGTGAAGTTTCATTTTCTAAGAGATCTTACTAGAGGAGTAATGGATCTGATATACTGCAGAAGTGAAGATCAAGTTGCTGATATATTCACCAAATCCCTTAAAATGGTGTCATTTTTTAAGCTTAGGAAATTGCTTGGTGTCTGTCGTTTGGAAAAGTCAAATTCAATTGTACCTGATAAACCTAATGTTTGAAAACATTAGTTTAAGGGAGGGAATGTCAGATATTTTACATGCTATTTGGAAGGTAGTATTGAATTCAATTCAAGTGTTTAGAAACACAAAAAAGGGATGGGTTCAATTCATGTATGTAATTGAAACCCATCCCCTTTACAAATTGAATTCACTCCTCCAAACATCAGAATTGACGAACGAATTGTGGCTTCATTTTTTTTTTAACATTGAAAATAACCTTCCAATAATACCCATCTAAAAGCAAGAATCCTACTATATCTCTTCACCTCAAGCATGCCTCCCACCAAGAAAAACAACTGAATAGCAACAGCTTCTCCACCTTGAATCAGCACCTCCCACCAAGGAAAATAGCAGTAAATCAACACTTTGCAAGCTTTGTATCCAGTTAGGTTTCTGATATTTAAATATGTAGAATCATGTCATGATAAGCATAACGCTTCTCAGAAGGACAAAAGTGGAGGTCCTGAAGATCATCACATCTATATTTCTATCGCCTGCGCTTGTTCACAAAATGCAGTATTAAAGGTTGCGGGTTAATGCTACACAAATGGGATGGAATCCTTTGTTTCCAGTTTGGTCTCTTTTCGAAAACAAAAAAAGAGTATTTGACAAAACATAAGTTTTATATTTCTTGTAAATTTTATTTTAAAATACCTATTAATTTAAACAAAGATTATCTAACTTTTAAATATGAATTTATATCCAACTTCATGTAATTTGAACCTTTTTTTACTTTAATTCTTAATTTTTTAAAACTATCATTTATCTTAGCAAATTATATTTTTTGTCAAAAGCCTTAATTTTCTTAATTATTAAAATTCATATAATTTCTTTTAAATTTAGATTTGTATTATTATGAAAATTATTATGATTTTATGTCTATTCTGTATTAGTTTTATTTTTATAATCACAAATTTATAACTTTGTTTTAGTCTTATAATTATTTCATTTTTATATATGGACAATTTTATTTTTAACAAGAAGTATTGCTAAAATCTAAATAATGAAATTGTTGTTTATAACTTGCTCTATATAAGTGTGAATGTTTATTATTTAATAAGATTATTTTTTAGTCAAGGCTAAAAATATCATATGAAATAAATGAATTCATTTTGATTGTGTTCCAAACAGTATAATTAAATTCATTTACAATATTACTGGGTTTGTTCCAAACAGTGTAAATTGAATTCAATTTAATCTCATTAATGTAATTGAATCCAATTCGTTAATGAATTCAATTTGAAAGTTTCTAAATGGACTGTTATTATCAACTGTCAATTTGTTTTTTTGCTATTACCTGTTGTTCAAGTTTTAGGAATGTGATCACTTCATGAATAAATGGGTCAGTGTTGGAGCTAAAATAGGAGTCTGTTAGTCATAAAAACGTTTAGTTTTTTGTCATGTTTTTTCTTGTTGATGTAATTGCCTATATAAGGCTTTGATTTGCTGAATAAATTGTAAGTTCAAGTTTCAACATCAACTCCTTCAATTCACCAATGGGATGATCAAACAAGGAATCGCCAAACCTCTATTCCAATGCTAAGAGATACTCACCCTAATTGATGGATTGCATGGTTAACCAGTTTCTTAGATATAACCGATGCCAGGATAACTACTCTCCAATCAAACGCATGGTAGTAATTCCAACCTTTAATTCTGCAGGAGTTTTGCGCAATATGAAAAAATTTTCACTCTTAAAGATCCAACTTCGTAATACTTCTTTATCAAATGTAAGCAGCTCAATTTTACTGAATCTTGTAATTACGATATACCCACTATTGACTTGAAATTTATTACAATGCGTTTCTGGTAGCCTCCTATCTTCCCCATGGTTATGTTGTTTTTGAGTTTTATTAGTTGGCGTGACCCTTTATTGTGGGTTTCAGATCAGCAAAATGGAACATAAGTTTTCGCCTTAGATCATGAAAAGCTTATAAATGGTTTTATTCAATTATTCTTTCTGTTTTGCGTTGTCCAAGTTCGAATCAAACTAATGGATCTATGATTATATGGTTGAAATTCTGAAGGATCTCCTTCCTGTGAAATAATTGCCAGTTCTACATGTTCTTCTTCCACTTTCCAATAGTCAAGGCATTCCTCAATCTCTAGGAAAATCTTACAACTCCTTCAAAACTTACGGATTCGAACTATAAAGACTAACAAAAATGACAAGGAGTTGATGCGAATTCACAAGACTTGATACGATGTGTATGATGACATTTAGAAGATCTTATCTAGCTGGAGGGCTACTCTTGGTTGGAGATGTAGAGCTCGACTTCTCGCCCATTGAGTGGTTGAACCGGTCTGGCATTTCTTTCCGCATGCTGCATATTAACTAGAAAGGTTACTTGTGTTCCGGGTGACACTAACATTAGTAAAATGATTCATGATTTTATACAAATTGAAGTATGTATACTAACATCATGAACAGCCTCCCGGAGTGCTGTAACAACTTGTTTTGAGACGGTCCGTATCTGCTTGCATTTGAAAGAATTCAAGGTAAGCAAATTTCTTGTTATGCACAAGAAATTTAAAGGTAAGACTGAAAAGATTAGGCATCTTGAGGAAGGAGTGTGAGCTTTACCTTTCTGCTTATGGTCCAAATAACACCTTCAGTGCAGGGAGGAACAGTGAGAGAACCCATGTATCTATAGTATTTCTTCCCACCAATCTTTATCTCCTTGGGATCAACTATTCCCTTTGATATCTTTAACTTTTGGTCAGTCATGGACTTTAGATCACCCAACAACTGAGAAGATGGATACCATTCACTAATTTAGAAGCCATTTTGGGAAGTACTTCAATTAGGAGTCAAAGGAGCAGATACGAGTCGATAATGCCATTAGGTCTGACCCGTGTCTATCAAATTAACAATGTTGAGAGATATCAAAGATGCAAGGAATTTGTACCTTGGAAAGAAATGCATCAGGCTGGTGACCAATCTTGTACATGGCTCCTACAACAGCAATCTTGTTCTTCACGTTGGGGTCAGGGCTTTCGTGCACCATGTGGAGTTCCATGTCATACCTTATGTAAGGAAACAATTTGATTAGGTAGGTTGCTGTTTAAGTTTTTGAATACGAACAGAGAGACCGGGATACAGACCTTCTGCCATAGATGGTATGCTCTGAAGGTGAGTGCCAGTGGCATTGTTGGAGAAAGTACTCAGTTCCATTAATTGTTATTGACCCAGCATTGTGTCCTTCCCATTGAAGCTGCAACCGATATTAAAGAGTCAGAATTGGACTTACAAGATTGGCAACACTTCATATATTCTATAACACAATTTCAACTAATAAAGTATTTAAAGAACAGAATAATTACACGTTTTAAGCTTAGAATTAACAATTTCCATTTCCATGTTTGCAGTGTTGAGAACGCGGTTTTCCAAGTTGTATGTATTATGTAGGATAAAGGATGTTTTTTCCCTCAAAATTTTAAGTTCTGTTCGCTAAGTCGGCAAGAAAATAATTTAGATGATGAGATGGTATTGATTTCTGAATCCCTCTACTGTTTAGGAATTTCTGTACGTGCTAACTTAAACTAAAGATTTGTTAACAGATAGCCACAGTTGAACGTGTAAAAGCAAAGTAACAAAGGACTTTTAACTTCCTTACCGAAATGTCATGCCCTCGATTCTTGACAGTTGCATTACTGGGCTTGTAATTCCTGTTTAGTTTAGCTGGTTTCTTGATAACCTTCACTCTTTGGCTCGACATGTCAATGGGAGACTGCAAATTTCCAGCCTCACATGCCGCCCATTCTTTGTGAAGCTTTCCCCAGTGTCTCGGTCCCTTCTCGCTTCCTTCAATGTAATCAAACTCCTTCTCATCGTCTGCATCATATAAATGTTTACACATTATACAATAGATTTTCGAAGTTTCTTTAAAATCGAATGAGCAGTAGCCGAAATTTCAACGATTAATCATATGATGTCCTTTAGCTTACCAACTTCCCCAGCTATGGCTGATGTTGAAGTGTGTGACAAGAGAAGTAGCAACATTACTAGAGCGCTAGAAAAGAATGAACATGTACTTTGCTGCTTCATGTTCGTGTCTGAACAAGGGACTTCGAGAAAGGAAGAGCAGGAAACAATAGGTAGAATATTGGATGACGAGATCTGTTGTGTGCGAGTGGTCAGTCTATGTGCTTGCACATTTATAAAGTAGTACGCAAGGCTTGAGAAAGAATCGCACAAGAAATAACAAGTCACATGCTTGGAAGCATCTTTCTACCATTTCCTTGTTTTCTATTTGATGCAAGCTTCCTACAAGTTTCTTATTTAATTTGGCATATCTACACATGAACCCAAGAAAGGACACAAACAGTGCTTGCTAAGAAACAGAAGATAATGGGCGCCGACTACCCAGTTCATAGCTTTTTTATTATTGTATTCCAGAAAGAACACATAGGGAAACACAGTCTCACCTAAAAGATTGACCGTTTGGCGATGATCTGGCGGGATTTTTTCTTGTCCTAATATTAAATTCATGAATACCAAATTGTTGGAGTTTTCTTCAACAAATTTAGAGTTGGCCAACAAGAGTAGTTAATCGAAGGAACTTGAAGATAAGTGTATTTGCTTATGAATTATTCCATTTATTCTGTTTTTTCCTTGGTAATCGACAAAAGGAATAGGTGTCCAGCTTTTTGTTTCATCGTAGTCTTGGTTTATTTGCCGGAATTATGATGAGAAGGTGCACGTCAATGGAACATTAAAGTCGTCTTGTAAAATTTTCATTAGACTTAGCTCTGGTTTCAGTTTCGACAACAAGAAACAGAGAATTCTCAGTCAAGTGCTATCGGTACACAGAACCATGATTTTTTATAATCATGTTAAGTACGAGAAGAAACACGTTTAGAAGAATCTAGACTCAAGCCACGAACCGTGGGAGAAAACAACATGAATTTGGAAGTGAGCTGTCGTTATATGTGGTACAGGTGTCAGATTTCTTAAACGTACAGCTGTTATGTCTTAGATTCAGCTTTGTAATTTAGATAAAATACCAACACAAGTTTGGTAAACAACGTGCAGCGTTTTGAGATTTTTAGCTTCTGCGATAAAGTTAGATGCTGTCATAGTGTCATGGCAGATTTATGAGATTTGACACTCAACTTTATATGAAATCTTATGCAACTTTCTTATATATGAATTGACACTCACCTATATGTCACATAAATTACAAATTCACTGATGATGGATCTGATATTAATTATGCTAACCAAGAAAAAACTAAACATAACATGCTGAGATCAAGAACTGGATTAATATCGTCATGGCTTCCTAATTAATGGCCGCTAATGTGAGCTTATATTATTGTTTTCGTCTCTATCAGATTTGTTGGAAGGATTGAGGATATATCTCTTGCTATAAGCACATCAGTAAAGTGCATTTGGTTGGCCCTCCATCATGATAAGGTGGTTCTTTCTCATTCGGAGATGAAACAAAGTGCAGCATTATGTTTTTGTCGCTGAAAAATATCATTAACAGTGCACACACTGGCAACACCAACTCAGTTATGCTATTATTCACATTAATGGAAACTCCACAATCAGATTTCAATAACCTTTACGCCCACTCTGCTCCTTTCTATAAGTAGCTAGCCAGGCTTCTGCGTCCCTTATGTTAGGATCAGGATCAGGATCAGGTTCACGCACTCTCTCTCACTCAAAATCATGAAGCTAATATCCTTCTTGTTGGTGCTTGTGCTTCTTGTTATGGTGGATTTGACTTGTGCCACCACCAGGAGGCTGGTATTGGTTGAAGGCAACTCCAACAGTGAAACATCAACGACGGTGCAAAGCAAGGAAAAGGGCAACGCGGGGACAGAAAATAGGGACGGCAATGTTGGTGACCCTGATCTCAATAATCACCATAGCATTCCAAGGCAGTCTTATGGTAGCCATAATCAAAATGATCCGACGACGACTCCATAGATGACCAGGTCTCGGAGGTGGGATCAATCTTGTAGTTAATTTCCGGTTTCAAATAGGAAAGCTTGTGTCAAGTTAATGCGTGGTTAAGTCTCCGGTCAAGTGTGTATAGATAAGTGCAAAGCCTGTAGGCTTGCGTGGGTAAAGCTTGGAACTCTGTTGGATGTTGAGTACAGCGTATTTGTAGATGTTGGAAGTCTGGCCTGTATTATGGAGCTTATGTGGTGCAACAACTAATGAAGTATATGCATAGTACAAAAGTATGAATGTCTAATAAATCTTTGTGATACATTGAAATCCTTCAATTTAGGTTTTTCTTTTTAAAAACAATTAAAATTATACGTTCAGTTTTTGTTTTTTTATTTTTTGTTTTCAAAATTTATGAAATTTGCAGAAGTTATGTCAATTAAAATAAAATTTAAATTTAATTACTAATATAAATTTATTTCCAGCATAATTTAATTATTCCATAATAAATAATATAAACTTTCAAAAATAATTTTTAAAAATAATTTTTTTCAAAGCTTAAAATAAGAATAAAATATTTTCAAAATTTAAATATTCATATCATTTTTATATGAAACTAAAAATAAATTATTTTTATTACAATATGTATTAAATGATAATTATAATTTATTTATTTTTATAATTAATATTTTTAACAATTAGCATTCATATATGACTATATTATAATAAAAATTGCAGTAATTAGTAAAAATTGTTCCTTTGTAATCAGAAAATCACATGTTTAAATTATAGAAATATGTTGTTTGTAAAAATACATGGCTCTCTGCTTTGGTGGGTCGAGCGAAGGTCATTAATGTATGCACTGAGTATGTTAACTTTATAAAACTATATTATAATAAAAAATAATTTTATTTTTAAATGATTATTTTAAATATTTTTATCTTTAGTAACAAAACATAACTAGGTACATATTAAAAATTAAATATGTTTTACAATTAAATAATTTTTTATTTACTTAAAAGAACAAAAACCAATTACGAAACCAAAATTAAAAAAATATAAAGAAAATCAAAAGAGCCCTTAACTAATGATCTATGCTTCTATTATAATCAAAAACTTAGAAATCTGCAAGGGAGATTTGTAAATGAAAAGTAGGGACATGCGGGAAAGCGTTCATTGAACTTCTTCCCTTTTGTGCATGGATAGGAATTTCCGTAATTGAAGACAGTAACTTTATTGATCCTATAATTGCTTATAATAGAGCATTCCTCGTTCCGTAATTCAAGCAAATGGTAAGTAGTTTAAGCACTCTACACTCCAAGAAGGAAAAAGAAAACAAAAGGTAAATAGTTCCCACCTCTCGAGGCTAGCTTTTGGTCACAAACTTGACTTTCACATCTCAGGATGGACCAATCTGCCATTACAAAAATTGAGAAAAATGATCCTCTTTTGGATTTTATATTGTGACCAAAAGGGAGATTAGAAGCTAATTAATATAAAAATGTATAGTGATCAATATAAACTGGGCCTAATAAGGTGCCAAAGTTGTATATTTACCACGAACATGAAAGGTAAAATCATTTATTATGTCTCCAATAGTACCATCTTCTCCTAAACAAGTTAAATAATTCATCAAATCTTCTGTTCCACTTATTCTATTTCAACCTTGTTCTATTAAATCTTATCTATATATTTATATGGGGTCCATAAAAATATGTAGATGAGATTTAATGAAATATGATAAGAACACCATAATTAATACAGGAGATCTGATCCTGTAAAATAAAGCCTAAGTGCCCCCATTTGTTTCCTTTTTGATTCCTTATTATGCTTCTGATTAGGTACTCAAACCACTCATTTATTTGTAAGTTAAAGTTCGTCTTATTAATATTAATCTTTTTACTCGAAAGGATTAAACATTCATTTTCGCAAGACCATTAGTAATTTACTTTTACCATTAACATTATGAAAAATGACTCGGCGATAAATGTTACATCATATAGAGAATAAAACGGGAACAAGTGTGGTTCACCCAAACTGTACATATGTGAAGAAGATGAAGATTAAAAGTTCTGTTTCTTTCCTGTGTCCAAACGTTCTCTTTTCCAATATAGTATCGGTAGGCTGCTTTGTTTGTAAGGTCTTCCTCAAGTTCATCATACGTAGACGAAGCTAACGTTCATTTAATAAATGAATCAAGTGTGAAAGTTTGACTTATTAATACTCATGAACGTTATCATTATATACTCAATAAAGAACCTTATCTATATTGGATAATGCTATTTTGCATATTTATTCTATAATAGATATATGAAATATCACTAGGTATTTGAAATTATGTATATATATATATATATATATGACATTACCTAATTTTTTATTTATATGAAAATAACTTAACTGAATTGATTTTAACTAAATTTGAATTGCAATGTGTAAACAAAAAAGGAATTAAAATCAATCAAATTTAAGGAAATAAATGCACTAAATAAACAATAAATTTATACTTAAGTAAAATATCAAATTAGATTCAAGTAGAAAAGATATGTTAAATTAATTTGATTAATTAAATTAATTTTGATTAAACTTTACTGGTTTTCAATTTGGAGTATTGGAAATTAAGATTGTAAAGAAATTGTAAAGAGCTGACTGAAGCTATAGAGAGACAAAGGAATCATATACAACCTTGACCATAATCAAGTGCAGTTTGGATTCCGAGTTACCATTGCGAGAGAAATTAGGACGGTGGTAGGGGATAATATGTACACCAAGAAATCCTGAGTTTATGCAGCGCTTCGAAGAGAGAGAAGAAGTTTAGTTGAGCTGATAGAGGAAAGTAGTTAATTATGACATATCGGTGGCGTAAAAATGTTGAAAACAAAAGGTTTGCTGTTAGCTAGGGTTATGAATACCCTACCCCACCCACATGAGATGGTCATATAATAGTCAAACAAATGGGGCCAACCAAATGATAAAGAGTCAAAAGCATCTCTTCAGATAGGAGGAAGTCTCGGTGCCTAGGGATGCCTATAATTCCTATATCCTATAGGCCAAATAATGTCAGGGGCCGAATGTATATCCATTTTCATCACTTCAAAAGCTCACAAGTCTCAACCTTACCATGAATGCATATTCTTATTGGTTAGAATTTTGAATTACAATGTGGTTGTGCCATGCATATGATCACCAATTACTCATGATCTTAAAGGGCTTTTTTGCTTCTATTCAAAAGATGAAATAATACTAATTAAAGTTTACCATATAATCATGATTAAGACTAAATCATTTGATGTCATAATTAAGAAGTTTTATAAATAATAAACAAGTAATGTTAGTCCTTAAGAAATTTGTTAATTAAAACTCAACCACTTTTGTAATTTATAGGAATATATATTAATTTTTATTTGACCACATAAAATCTTCCTCTTTTCGACCTTCTGTAGTGATACACGTGATAGAGAAGGATGGGTTTGGTGCTTCATCTTCATCTATTTTTGGCAATGAGAGGAAGTAGAGTATTCAATCTTAAACACATGGGCGGAGCTATAGAGGGACAAGCTCCCGCGCCAGCCCCGGGTTGTCCCTGGCCGAACCCCTAGTGGTCGCCGGTGATTTGAAGAGCTTGCAGGTGACCGGCAACAATGGTGGAAACATGATAAGCGTGAATCCTACTTCTTCTTCTTGAAGAAATACACAATAAGAGTAGTAGCAGAGGCTTTGCTTTGCATTGCAGGGGATGAGTGTGCACCTGCACCCAATAAATTGTATCTTACTGAAGTAATTATTACGGCAAGTTGAATCGTTATTTCGGCTCAGACCACCTTGGAAAGCTGCGTTTCCAGGTATGGGAAGTAGCGACGGAAGCATTGGGTTTTGGAATATTTATTTCTATCAATTTTATTTTATTAAATTAGTTCTTAAACTATTAATTTAATATTAAATTTTTATTAATTAAACGCAAAACTGCGTATTATTCAATCTTTTCAAA
>JANQAP020000152.1:2055704-2066170 GCA_026874005.2 Erythroxylum coriaceum
ATTGTTGTAAGTATTAAATGACCAAAATGTTATTTTCTCCTATTTGAAGTCATTCTTGATTGATTTTAGGGAGAGATGTTGCTTTTCGCCGCCAGTCCATCGCTGTCCAATCAGCCCCGGCTCTAGGACATTCCTGGCACCGCCAGTGCTTAAACAGCTCCTTATCAATTTAGTGAATCAATTCCTCGTACATAAACCGAATAAATGGCTTCACTTCACCTTTTTCCTAGTCTTTTCCACACATAACTTGCGAGCTTAGTTACGTTGGATATTAGATTTTAGTTTAGGAAAATTACGAGATATTTTATGTCTACCTGAAATTTTCAATTATCGTTATAAGTAGATCAGTCTACAATGAGTGATGAGTCTATAACTCTGACTAAAAGAGAAAGAGTGCGCTTAGTACAGCCTATAGTGTAAAAGTGTTAAGAAACAATACTTAAAGTTTGATTCTTTATGCAAATTAAAATCACTAAATTTAAACAATGAATTATTCAACAACTTAACAAAAATTATTGCGCATGTCATGCACAAACAAGGAAGCATCATGAAACTTTTTTTCAATGCTCAAGACCAAATTCTCGTATGTTGGTAGAAAAATATGACTCCAATATAAAATATAAGAATATAGCAAATATGATGAAAATGTTGGTGTTGTTGTTCCAAAACTTGGTTTAATACCTTTCAATTACTAATGTTAATATTTGACTATCACTCTTAAATCACTAAAGATTCTCACTATTATTACCCATCATTCCTTTTAGTTTTATTATAATGTCATTCCCTCTTGACATGCATCTCTCCTCCTCCCAGACCACCCATGCATCTTCTTTTCTCCTCATGGCACATGCATATTTGTTCTCTTCTGGTTTCCTTTGTTTTCTTATTTCTCGTACACATTTCCCACTCTGCTCTTTGGAGTGCACCAAATCTGGTAGAGAAGGTGTTAATTCTAGGGTCAAATTTCGTCGTCTTGTTGCACCGTAGAGGGGATATTTTTGACTTAGAGCAATGATTTTCATGACGCACTACATTTAAATAAGTTGTTCCGATTTAATTTTTATGCTATTTTTGCTAACAATTTAAGTCAAAATTGTTTTGTTCTGCGTGCTCTTTGTCAGGATATTGTTCTGTTCTTCATGTTCTTTGTTGAAAATTGTTCTATTTTTGCTGCTGTTTGTTTATTTCAGTATAAGTTAGAATACCATTCTATTCTTGCTGTTGTTTGTTTATTTCAATATCAGTAAAAAAAATTGTTATGGTCTTCGTGCTGTTTAATTATTTCTGTCTAAGTCATATCTATTTCCATATTCGATATGTAGTCTACAAATGAAACCGACGTACGTTTTGCCCTTACTATTCCCTACATAGATCTTGCCCCTATCACCATAGCCTAAAAAATTATACCGGACCTAATGAGATTAGATCCTCTAGATGGGAGAAACTTCAAACTATGGTCTAAGAAAATTCTGTTTTACTTTTAACAATATGAAATTGATTATGTGTTGTTCCAAGATATTCCTAGTGACAATACCAACCCTAAGATAACTAAAGATAATCATATCGTTAGGGAAGTGTTGCTTAACCATATGATAAATCCATTATTTGATATCTATTGCAAGTTTAAAACTGCTAAAGAAATTTGGGATGCCTTAGAAGTTAAATATAGAACTAATGATGACAGCACAAAGAAATATGCAATTACTAGGTGGTTAAAGTTTACTGTTGTTGATGATAAGCTCATTATGAAACAATTATATGAGTATGAAAACCTAGTTATTGAAATCCTTGTTAAGGGTATGAACAAGTATGAGTTGTTTCAAGCTAATGCCCTTATTGAGAAACTGCCTGCCTTATACAATAAGTATAAAACTAGTTGAGGCATAAGAAGAAACAAATGAAGCTATAGGAGTTAATAGGGCATATTAAGATTGAGGATGTCAATCGTATACAGGACAAGGATAAATCACTCACCCCTGCCCCTACTATTAAGGCTAATGTTATTAAACAAAAAAATACAGGTAACTCCAATAAGAATGGTGGACACTATAGGTCTTTCAACAACAATAAGCACGATCAGTTCAAATGCAAAAGGATTGATGGTGATTGTTGGTGGTACCATAAGCCAAGCCATCCTGCTGCTTTTTGCCAAGCTAGAATCAATTACGAGAAGAAGGACCAAGGACAAAACCATGACAGTTCAGGAAAGGAAACCAAAAGGGGTACTAACAAGGTAAACAGAAGAATTTTCGTAATCCTCAAGCTAACGTGGCCGAAGCTGCAGGTGGTGATGATGAGGACGTCATTACTACTGTGGTGTCCAAAGTCAGCCTTGCTAGAAATTTGGCGGAGTGGATCATTGACACAGGAGCCAAATGTCATATATGTACCAACAAAGACATGTTCAAGGAATTGAATGACGCTTCCAATGGTGAGTTTGTATACATGGGCAGTTCTAGCAAAGTTCCTGTCCAAGGAGTTAAGAAGGTCGATCTCAAACTCATCTTTAGAAAATTTTTGGCTTTTGAAAATGTTTTATTTGTTCCTGATGTTCGTAGAAACTTGATTTCTGGTGCATTACTTATCAAAGCTGGTGTTAAATTTATCTTTGATTCTTATAAGCTAGTTTTGACTAAGAATGAGAACTTTGTTAGTAAAGGGATTTATAACGAGGGCTTATTTGTACTTGATATTGAAGTGAATGCATTTACTTTTTCTGCTTATATTGTTGAGTCCCTAGATCTATGACACTCTAGACTTGAGCATATGAATGTGAGGTCAATTAAGAGGATGAAAAGCTTAAATTTGTTGCCTAACCAGATCAACAATGAAATGAAAAATTGACAAATTTGTATTAAGGCTAAACACTCTAAGAAACCTTTTAAGTCAATGATCAAGAGAGAGTCACAATTGTTGGACTTGGTGCACACAAATTTGGGTGATTTTAAGAATTGTGTGAGTAAAGGAGGCATGAGATATTATATTACTTTTTTGGATGATTGTTCTCGATTTACTAAGTTTTACTTATTGAAAAATAAAAGTGATGTAGAGGAAGTGTTTATAAAATACAAAACTGGGATTGAAAACCATCTGGAAAAAAATTAAGAGATTCCAGTCTGATAGAGGTGGTGAGTGTAATACTGATTTTTTTGCTGATTATTGTGAAAAAGTTGAGATTATTCATGAACTTTCAACGCCTTATACACATGAACAAAATGGAATAACTGAGAGGAAAAACCAAACACTTAAGGATATGATGAATGCAATGTTAATTTTCTCAGGTTTACTTGATTTTATATGGAGAAAATCTATTCTCTCAACTTGATATGTTCTAAATAGAGTCTCTTATAAGAAACTGGATCAAACCCCTTATGAAATTTGGAAAGACTATCCACCTAACTCGAGTTTCTTGAAAGTGTGGGAGTGTCTTGTTAAGGTTGCTCTACCTAAACATAAGAGGAAGAAAATTAGACCTAAGTCTATTGATTTTATTTTTGTGGGATATGCCTCTGATAGTGCTGCCTATAGATTTATAGTTAAGGAAGAGAGATTTAACACTTATAGACTAATTGTGGAGTCAAGAGATGTTTTGTTCTTTGAGGAAATATTTCTTATAAAAGTGAATGTGCAAGCTCCTAGAGAATTTGTCCCTAGTTTTTCTACCAATAATGACATAGGCAAAGAGAAAATTGTTGAACTAAAGAGAAGTAAAAGAGCTAGAGTACCTACCAGTTTTGGTTCTAACTATATTACTTCCTTTGTAGTGAAAAAACCTAATAAGATAGATGACGTTTTGAGGAAGATCCCAAAACTTATGAAGAAGCAAAGAGTTTAGTGGATGCTACCTTTTGGAAGGAAGCCATAGATAATGAATTAGAGTCAATTATGTTTAATAAAAATCGGGTTTTAGTTGATCTACCTTGAGGATGCAAGTCTTTGTAGTGTAATTGGATTTTTAAAAAAATTGAGACTTGAAGGAACCATTAAGAGTTTCAAGGCAAGACTTGTGATTAAAGGCTTTAAACGAAAGGAAGGATTGGACTTTTTTTATACTTACTCTTTTGTTACTAAAATTGCATCTATAAGGATATTGTTTGGTATTGCCTCAGTATTTAAGCTTCAAGTGCACCAAATGGATGTTAAGACAACTTTCTTGAGTGGTAATCTTGTTGAGGCAATTTATATAGTCCAACCCGAGGGATTTAGAGTGCCTGGTTTAGAGAAAAAAGTGTGGAAGTTAGTCTAGTCTTTGTATAGACTCAAACAAGCTCCCAAACAGTGACATGAGAAATTTGAAAGTGAAGTTTTCAAACATGGTTTTCCCTCCTATGATTTTGATTCTTGCATTTATATGAAATCTGATGCCAATGGTTGTGTGATCATAACTTTTTATGTAAATGATATGCTTATTTTTTGTACCAGCTTATCTGTCATTGATACTACTAAGGTCTTCCTTTGATAAGAAAGATATTGGATTTGTTGACTTTATTTTAAGAGTTAAAGTTGATAGGTCCGACTCTAATTTTAGGTTGAATCAAACTTATTATGTTGAAATTTTTTTGAAGAAGTTTGGTTACTATGATGATGAACCAGTCAAGACTCCCTATGATGCTAGTGCTGCTTTGAAGTAAAATCTTCGTGACAGTGTAAACTAAGCTAAGTATGCTAAAATTCTTGGTACTGTGATGATCTTGATGAACTATTTTTGTCCTAATATTGCATACTGTGTAAGTAGACTTAGTAGGTATACTCATAATCCTAGTCAAGAGCATTGGAATGCATTGATTCGTTTATTGAAATATTTGAAAGATACTATGCATTATGTATTATCTTTTAATGGTCATCCTCCTATTAGAGGAATATTTTGATGCTAACTGGGTTAAAGAAAGTGATGATTTACACTCTACTAGTGGCTATATATTTACCTTGGCAGGAGCTGCTGTGTCTTGGAAATCATCCAAGTAAACATGTATTGCAAGATCATCAATAGAGGCTAAGTTTATGGATTTGGAGCTAGCAGGATGGGAAGCTGAGTGGCTAAGCCGCTAAGGAATCTCTTAACAGATATATCACTTTGGGAAAAACTAAATCCTTCAGTGTTCCTTCATTGTGATTCATAGGCTACCATTCATGTTATTAAAAACAAGGTATATAATGGCAAAAGTAGACATATTAGGTTGAGACATAAAATTGTTTGTACTTTAATTAGACATGGTGTAATCTCTCTAGACTATGTCAAGTTAGAGAGAAACTTAGTGGATTCGTTTACAAAAGCTTTAAGTATAAAACTAGTTTCGGAGCATGCTAAAGGGATGAGGTCGAGCCCAATTATGTATTAACCTCATGATGGACACTTGTCTTAGGAAACCAAATTTAATGGGTCAAACCAAGTTATGTGGTGACTACTTACTTGTACTTTATTTGTGGAATAATACGTTCAATTGTTGAATTGTGTCCCTTAGCATGACTTTATTGCATTTGATGAGGTTGGATAATTTAATCCTTAATGAGTTCCATATCTCAAGTTTGAGTTATGTGAGCAGTACACATTTGATGGACTCAACAACGTGATTATGGGAGGCTAGCCACCCTCCTATGAGCGCATTTGGGCTATCTCTCTAGAGCGATCATAAGACCAGGGCATTTTAAGGCTGTTTATTTCTCTAGCAAGTTTTGTTTCTGAATTTCTTGGGCACCAGGTTCAAGACTTAATTCACCTAGTTGTTCGTCTATTTTTCTCTTAAATTATTACAGTTAGTTTCTTAAGTTTTGGACCAAGTGGGGGATTATTGGTATTGTTATTCCAAAACTTGGTTTAATGCATACATATTCAATGCCTTTTCAGTTACTAACGTTAATGTTTGGCCACCACTCTTAAATCTCTACAAATTCTCACTATTATTACCCGTTAATGTTCCTTTTAATTTTATTATAACGTCATTCCCTCTTTATAGTAATAAGACACGCATTCTCCTCCTCCCAGACCACCCAGCATCTTCTCTACTGCTCATAGCACACACATATATGTTCTCTTTTGGTTTCCTCTATTTTTCTTGTTTCTCAGAGACAGTTCCTACTCTGCTTATTAGAGTGCACCGAAGTTGGTAGAGAAGTCGTTAACTCTAAGATTGGATACCGTTGCCTTGTTGCATCGTAGAGGAGATATTCTCGATTTAAAATAGTAATTTTCACGATGCCTTGTATTCAGATAAGCTATTCCGATATAATTTTTTTGTTATTTTTGCTAATAGAAAATGCATGTTTAAAAAACAATCTTCACTTTTTATTGTAAATCAATATTTTTAGTCCCATCGTGACAAGAAAAAAAACGAGAAATCAATGAAGAAACTTTTGAGGAACTAGTGGGACCAATTTAGTTAAAGAGACATAATTGGGGATTCAGTTAGAATTGCTTTAATGTTAATGGATAATCAACTTTGCATGCGGAAGAGGAAAGGAATATACTTGTGCAATTACACATCAATTTCTTTAAGAAGACACAGAGTATATAAATTTACAGCGCAATATGTTGGGAGGATAATATATAAGAATAAATACATGTATCTCTCTATTATAAAAGTTCTCATATAAAGGAGGGAACAAGATGGAGCTGCATTGGCGCACACATGATCTTCAACTCCATTCCCATTAACACTGTTTCCCAAATTTGCGTACTTGTCTACTTATTTTGGTCTACGTATTTTGTGGATGGTCCAACTAGTGCTTAACTACTACAACTTACCCAACTTGTGTTGACGGCTCTTTGTCTCTCTCGAGGGAGGGACCAAAAATCCTAACTTTTTTGAATTATGCAACTCTTGCAATGACTAAAATCTCCTACCCTGTCTTCAGGATAATTGGATGCCATTGGATGGAGCGGTATTCTCTCAGTAGTGGAAAAACACACACTCTTCCTCTTTTTTTCTTTCACTTCCATTAAGTGAATTTGGAAAGGCCATTTACCCCTGGTTATAAATCAATAGACTAATGAGCATAAACAGGACAAAAAAGAGAGAAATAAAGGTATCTCCCACACATGTATGCATAATTACATCGACCTGTAGTAGAGCAAGCTCTCTAACAACGGTCACTACAGTTCACTATCTCCCAACAAATAGTGCCTCGTCAGTGCTAAGCAACAGAAACCAACACTTTTCTCTTCTAGAGGAAGAGCAATGCTTCAAATCATCTGCATTGTCTACTTTCTACTTCTGAGCTCAATCTTCCCACTCGGGTGTTCAACGTTCAACCTCACAGCATTTTCCACCCCACACCCCTATCCTGAAGCAGTTGCACAAGAGGTTCACAGGTACAATGCTGCTTGGATATTGTATATCCCTGCAAATTATGTTTCCTGACAGTTCATATGTTTTTTTTTTTCTCAATCATCTTAACTAGGTTGGCCCGCATTTGGTTGATATTTGATGTTTGTTGCTCACTGATGATTTCAAAACCATCTTCCTTTCTAGGAGCTTGGAATGGGCAACTTTCACTGTTCATAGAGGCCTAGCATTTAGATTTTTGGCTAAAATTTACAGACAATGCCTAGTTATCTTTCTTTAAACTAAAGTAAACCTTGGATCCTCAACATTTCGTCTTTTGGAATTGTTCTTTTGTCAAATCATGGACCCCGTGTAATATTTATGGGCTTGTATGGTAGGTGAGTGATGAATGTTTGCTAGCATTTAAGAAGTCTGAAATTCTGAACTAATCTTGTTCCCCTACAATGCAGAAGAGTAAATGCTTCTATATCAAGAAGACAAGTCATGGAAAAGGAAGAGGCCCCGTGCCTCACTGGCAATCCCATCGACGATTGCTGGAAATGCGACCCCGAGTGGCCCAACAACCGTCAAAAGCTAGCTGATTGCGCTATTGGGTTCGGGCAATACGCAATGGGAGGCAAAAATGGTGAATACTACGTGGTGACTGACGACTCCGACGACGATCCGGTGAATCCAAGGCCAGGCACGTTGAGATACGGTGTGATACAGGATGAACCACTCTGGATTGTGTTTCCAAGTAACATGCTGATCAAGCTCAAAGAAGAGCTCATTTTCAATAGCTACAAGACCCTGGATGGACGTGGGGCTAATGTCCACATAGTGGGTGGTGGCTGCATTACTTTGCAGTATATAAGCAACATTATCATTCACAATATCCATATTCACCACTGCGTTCAATCAGGTCAGATTCTTATTCACTTTTTCCATTTTTTTCTTTTGGTTTCTTCAGATTTAAAAATATCCTTTTTTAACATTTAATAGAATAAATAATAGATATTCTGGAATTAGAAAAAAGGACAAATCTCAACTATACTATACGTAGCCATTTTATGATGGGATTGTATTAAGACGTATTAATAAAATTAAAATAACAGTTTGAAAGGTGATTTTACACCTACAATTCGAATAAACTTATAAGAATATATCAAATTCAGTAATTATAAATTACTTTTTAGAGACAGGTGGTTGCAACTCTTTATGTGATTGGTGCAAATTAAGGCTCTGTGCTTTTGGACCTCTGCTTTTAATTGGAATCCAACTTTGTAGTGTTGCTTTATTTAGAACTGTGGGGGTGGGGCTCAATAATCTGAATTTAATGACATGCTTTTTCCTTTAATAACAATTCCAAATACCAGGGAACACTAACGTGCGATCAAGCCCATCCCACTATGGATACCGCACCCTTTCAGACGGGGATGGCATATCTATCTTTGGGTCAAAGGATATATGGATTGACCACTGCTCACTGTCCCACTGCAAGGACGGTCTGATCGATGCAGTAATGGGGTCCACGGGGATCACAATTTCAAACAACTTTTTCTCGCATCACAATGAGGTGATGTTATTGGGTCACAGCGACGACTATACGCCAGACACGGGGATGCAAGTGACCATAGCTTTTAACCATTTTGGAGAGAAGCTGGTGCAGAGAATGCCAAGGTGTAGAAAAGGGTATGTGCATGTGGTCAACAATGACTTTACTGCATGGGAAATGTATGCCATTGGTGGCAGTGGAAACCCTACCATTAATAGCCAAGGGAATCGCTACACTGCTCCTTCTGATCCTAATGCCAAGGAGGTATATTATTATTTTTTCACACTCAACTTTTTCTGCGTCTTAGCCTTCATTATTTGATGGGCCTATGCTCTCTAATCACCGAAACTAAGGGCTTTTCAAGGTGGGTCTCAACTCGAGCTATTTTGAGGTAAAAGTAAACAGATAAAGTTTCAAGTGTTTGTAGGTAACGAAAAGGTTGGAGACTCCGGACGGTGACTGGAAAGGGTGGAATTGGAGATCGGAGGGAGACGTACTGGTGAATGGGGCGTTTTTTGTGGCATCAGGACAGGGCCTAGAGGTTAAGTATGAGAAGGCCTACAGCGTTGAGCCAAAATCCGCTGATCAAATTGACTTCCTCACCATGCACTCTGGTGTTCTGGGTGTTGGTGGCAGGTTACTCTTCTTCCTTTACTTTCCATTTTCTCTTATTCTTTTCCTATCTTTCTCTTAACCTCCCTCATATCCTGCAAACTGCCACTTTACAAGGATCATTAGAAGCCTAAAACTCTAACATTCTTGAATTGACAGACATAAGTGTTTATGAGCTTAGTTTATTACGTGTTAATATACAGGGACAACAACCTAGGAATGTGGAGCACTGGAGGCAATGGTGGAGAAGCGGGATCAGGGTCTGATGATGAGTTTTCGGACGATTACTCAGGGGGTGCTGCTCAATTGACAATGCCCTTTCTGTGTACTATTTTTGTGCTTTTGTTTGCAATCTCATGCTTGTTTTATTCTAACATTGTTATAGAGCTGAACTCCAAGCTATAGCAAGAACTTAAGCTTACTTGTTGGAACTTTTTCCTCATTTACTTTGAAAAACCTGTAATATAAACATTTCAGCTAAATTTACAACTGGAAGTTCATTTCGAGGATCTTCTTTCTTTCTGTTTTTTGGCCGTGTGGAAGAAATTATTAAACCATTGAAGCTTATTGTGGCTCGGGAATTTTAGTGAAGTACAGTAAGATCCAGGTTCCTAACGGATTTGATTATTCTTTCTGGTGCGTCCTTTAGGCTAGTATAAATACTAGCCAAAACAACGTTACAAATACTGTACCGAATTTAATATCAGATTAAACTTTGGTACAGTACTGTACCGATATCAGTTAATACTGGGTATTATTTCAGGTAATTTTTTAAATTTATAAAATAATCCCTAAATTTTTTTAAAAATTGGAAAATAGTTCATTGTCATATTGTACAGTTGTACTGTATAGTTTATAAGTTTATATCAACCATATTTCCAAAAATCATAATAATAAATAATAACCACAAATAATATGAAATAACAATAATTTTTAGATATTTCATATGTAAATAATAATCACAATTAATATGAAAAAAGACAATTATCATCATACAAGTATAAAATTAAGAACAATACAAAGTATTTGAAATATTA
>JANQAP020000152.1:2098255-2108293 GCA_026874005.2 Erythroxylum coriaceum
ACTAATGATGGAGCCTCTTCTATTGATGAAGAAGATGAGGAACCAATTCACATGATGAAGAAGTCTTGTTTGACATCAAAACTAAGGAAGTTAGTAGTAACATGACCATACTTCAAACTCTAGTTGCTTCTAGAGAAGTATCGTAGATCAATCTCAATTATTGATTACATGGATATAGGCTCCTAAATGAGTGTCATAAAATCACATATTCTTCCTACAAAAGAATTGCAACTTATAAGGAATACTTTATTATAGCTGATGATAAATCCTTTAAGATAAACCTTATTAGAAAAAGAAGGTTTGGGGTAAAGTTCTTTCCAAGTTGTATAATTTAGAAAAAAATGTTAGGAAGCAATCTTCCTAATCTTAATATACTTATTAGGTTGGATGTTTATTGCCTAATAGAGAAGTTACAAATTCTACTACAAGGAATTTATTAACAAGATTTTTTGTGTATACACTAAAGACTGTGACGTCTTTAAGCTACAATATATTCCCAATGGATATAAAGATATAAGGGATCAACTCTTACAATATTGTCCAGAAAGTCATGATCAATTCGATCGTCCACATCCATTATGACAGAATTTATAATTCTATGTTTAATTGTTGTTTAAGAAGAACGAAGAAGTTAATCCAACAAATTTCACTCACCTAAGAATGAATTCGAAGGACTTGAAAATGACATAAGAGAAGTGTGTTATTCTTTTGAAACAAGGACTAATAGAACTGACAAAATCAGATTATGAATGTCAAGCCTTTTATATAGAAAAAAGAGCAGAAAGTAATAGAGGAAAAAAGATGTTAGTTATTAATTAAAAACCTTTGAATAATTTTCTTTAAGATGACAAGTTTCCTATACCAAAAATAAATACATAAGTATTATTCTTAAGGAGGAAAAAATATTATCAAAGTTTGATTTAAAAGCGAAAGTTTTGACAATTGAGTGTTAACTCAAAAGATTGATATAAGACAACATTTTGCATTCCTATTGCCTAGTATCAATGGACAGTAATGTCATTTGGGTTAAAATTTGCCCCATCACTATTTTAAAGAGCCATGACAAGAATTTATAGTTCCATTCTATTAGGTGCCTTAATTTACATAAATGATATCCTACTTTATTCTTAGACTCAGCAAGAGCATCAAACCCTATTAAAATAAATTTTAGAATTTACTTAGAAGTATGGGATAATGATCTCAACCTGTAAAAGCTAGATTAGATCAGCTTAGATAGAATTTCTAGGAATAAGGTTTTATAATGGTTTCTACCATCCCGATCAATATATAGCTAGTAAATTATTAAATTTTTCTGACATAAATCTTACTGTTAAGCAAATCCAACAATTTTTGGGGATTATAAATTATATCAGGGACTTCATTCGTTATGTGTCATTTTATATTAGTCAGATGTCCCAATTACTAAAAAAGGATCCATGGGGCCCTAGTCAAACTAAAGTAGTGAAGCTATTAAAGCAGATCAGTCAACATCCACCTCTACCAAAGATTCCTGAAAAAGGAAAAAGAATCTTGTAGATTGATGCCAGTGAAGATTTTTGGGGAGCAACGATAATAAAGGAGGTAGAAGGAAAGTAGTTTTAATGTGAATATGCTATAGAACAATTTAAGGGTTCAAAAAAGCACTATTATGCAATCTACAAAGAGATTATGGCTGTAAAAAGAGTTATAGAAAAGTTTAATTTCTACCGTAGCCCTTATCACATTATAGTAGAAATGGACAATATATCTTTCTCAAAGATACTGAAGCCTAGCAGAAGGCTTTTGTCAAAAAGTCAATTGCTTTGATGGAAAGAATGGTTCTCCCTCTATAAATTCATAGTTAAGCATATCAAAAGCCATTAGAACATCTTAGCTGATTTCTTCTCACGAGCCTAAAAAATGTATCAGTATCATCACTCCTTCCATATTCATTCTTCTCATCCTTTTGATAGATACTAAATACTGCTAAAGAAAAGAAGTTCTTTCCTCGCATTGGAAGAAATCCTACCACCATTGAAAAAATTGCTATTCTATTATCTTCACCTCTTTCTTAAATAACCAGGCACACTGCTACTCATCCTTTTTTGACATTTAGACATTATATCACACCGTATTCTTCATTAGTGGTCCTCTATCAGAGAATGCAATATGGTACTTATAGGCGCTCTCTATCCTATATGCCTATGTTATCTCTCTTCCTCTTATATAGATATACCAGTATTTATGTGATAGGAAAAATGAAAGTTCTCTCTTATGAACTTTCTTTAAGTGGTCGTAATCACTGATGGGATGGAGAACTTAACTCTTACAAGTGATTGAGCATCTCAGGCTATGAGAGACTCCATTAGAGAAGTAAACTACCTAATGCTTCTTTGCTCTTCACTGACCTTACAACACCACACATGATGTGTCAATCTACAATGAAAACTATGCGTATTGACACACCTCATCTTAATGACTAAGGTACCAAAAAGAAAAAGTACTCAACACCCTGAGGGACTTCCTTAAAGACCTAAATCATTTTCCTAAGTATGCCCCACCAATTGTTTCCATATTAATTGGACCTTATTCAAGAGAATTCGCTCCTAGAGAACCTTAAATGCCATATTTTGAGATTCCAAATAGCCTTATGATAGACTTAAACATAGGCCTAGACATTATTAGACCATCTCAATCTAGAGCCTCAGCCTTGTAGGTTGGTCAAAACCCAGATAATGATTTTCCAATCATTGATGAAGAGGAGTTATATAATTTTTTTTAAAAATTAAAAATAAAATAAGTGAGCTGTGGTAAAAAGAGAATAAGAGATAGTGATAATGATTGCATGAATGCAAGAATTATCCCATCAAATTTATAATCATGGCAAGAACTTATCAGAAAAAGATGAGATGACTTATGGGTTCATATATTTAGAGTTATTTGTTTTTATACTCAAGTATCACATCTTTTAAAAAGTTGTTTGCCTTTTATGTCATGATATGACTTTGTTCTTATCCGTTTGATATATAATGTGACCTTTTTCTTATTTAGAATCGTTTGTATTTTGTAATCTCCTTTGCCTATAAAAGTAAAGGTCATCTTCCATTATATTCAAGAAAAGTTCCATTAAATAAAAGTTGTGTGTTTTCTTTATGGCTTCTTTCTAAAACTGTCTCTCTTCCCTAAAAGCTTGAATCTTCAATAGATTTACTTCTATCACACAGAGATATAAGTATGCTTTGAACTTGTCTTTATATAAGAATCTTGTGCATCAAAAAGTATTGGAGCTATGATCTTGTTCGAGTTTTAAGTTATATGGGAAAAATTGGTCAGTTTAGAGCTTATGTCTCAGGTAACATACTTGTAATCTTACCCTTGTTTATTTTAAAGCTCTTATAAAGACCTATTTTATCATATTGCATACGGTTTCCTGTTGTCCACCTAGCCCTCCTTCGGGGTTTCCTTGTGTGGCCATGATAGCAGTAACATCTTGCTCAACTACAACATTTTAAATTTAGACTTTCAATCTTGTAGGTAAATTTGACAGTCAAAGAGCCATTATTATATATGTGACACTTGTGGACACCTCATATGCATAATTTCAGGGCTTTTTTTTAATGTTTGACAAGGGTTAATCTTATTATTTATTTAACAGTATTCTACTTTCTGAAGGCTTCATTTTGAATGATTAATTAATTAGTAATTGCATTGAAGAATCCATAAACTTTCAACAAATATGCATTGTATCAGTCTCTGCAGTATATATGTTTTGTCTGGAGCCAGCAGCACCCTGTTATTTTCACCTGTTTGCATCCAATTTGTCCAGAAAGTATGCCTGCTTATGCTTGTAACTCACATCCTCTTCTCTGTTTTATGGTTTGTTGTCATTGTATAAGGTGAATATAAAAGCAATTTGAGGCACCTACACGTTACTATTAACACAACCGTCTTAATATAATCGGACATGGGGGCATAATTTATTTAGGCTTCACCATCAGCTTATGTTTTTTAATGTTCGGTGTAGCAGAGAAAGGCAAACAGGGCAGAGCCAGTTGACTTGTTATGCAGTTAAGGCTAGTTATTGGATCTATATCAAAAATAGCTATGAGAAATATGGTGAGCAGAACTAGCTCATGGAAACAGTATAAGCATTCACATCTTTCTCTACTGAATTGATGCCATGTCTTGTAGAGATTTGTAGTAGTCTCTTGTGCAGTCGCTTCTTCTGTGTCTTTTAGTCTCTTGTAAATATCACTCTTCAAAAATTTTCTTGTCCTATGCACCAAAACGATTGAAACAAGAATTCCTAACAATCTAGTAAGCTGTCATTATGAAAAAAAATCCTTTTTGAAACAATGGATTACAATGCAATTCGGTTCAAAACCTGCTTCTCTTGTGAGACCTAAAGCTGTCTTTTGTTTCAACGTCTCTTCATTGTACAAACAATCACCTACTTTTAAATTGAGGATGTATGACCCATCAAGGCTTGAAACAGATCTTGAAGTGTACCAGAGTAGATAATGTTTAAGGCTGATGATTTCAGATATGATCTGAGACACATCATCTATCATTTTCATTCTCAATTGAAAATAGCATATCAAGTGACCTCAAATCTGTCTCTCAATAATATGAATTTTCTTTTTAGAGGCAAAAAGTTCAGAATATCAAATACATGGTTTACCAATGCAAGTTGAAATTTTTTTTTTCTAACTTACAGTATGCGTACTTTTCAATACAAACTTAAATTAATCAAACCGAGTTGCATACAAGTCGGTCACATTTGAACTAAAATACACGAAAATAATATTAAAATAACCTTCCATTCCAACTTGATCACCTAATCATTCGGTCCTATTTTTCTTTAAGTTGCAACCTGTTGAACTTGCAACTCCAGAAAACTTGTTTGGCATTCACCAATTTGGAGTCAATTGAGCTTGGGCACATTTGACTCGATTAATTAACTATTGATTGTCTTGAATTTGTACTTTGAGGACCAAACCACAAAACGCTGAAGTTGTAGCATTGTCTCATTGAACTGCTGCTTCTACTCTTGCTTTGCTTCCTTTTATTTTTGGAGAGTTTAGAACAAAAAGAAATGGATTTGTAGGACTATATAACTTTTATGTTTTTAAACGAATATCAAAATTCAACTCTTTTTTTTTTTTAATGTCCTTACGGAAAATACAAAATTTTCTTATAAAAAACAAAATCTGCTTTTTATTAAGGTCATTCTCATTATGTATGCCTTCTTCATAAGGACATTATTCAATCTACACTTTTTTCCTTTTTTATTATTTCTCTTAATATACTTTGATTTTTTTTAAAAAGTATACTTTGATGTATTTGGTCCTGCAGTGCTGTACTAAATTCTTTGTGATAGCAGTGGTTAGTTTCTTATTTATAAATAGTGTTGTATCTTTAGTTTGCTTCATTTCGATTAGTTTGTTTAACTAAATGCATTGATTGGTAGTAATTAAAATAAGTTTAAAGAAATTAAGTGAAATACAACTACAATTAAAATAAGTTTAAGAAATTAAGTGAAGTACAACTACAATTAAAATAAAGTAAAGTACAATTACAATTAAAATAAGTTTAAAGAAATTAAGTGAAGAGTCCGGCCTCCCTCAGTTGTTGAGGACGACGACCGAATGGTCTGGGCCCCAGGAAAACATGATGCTTTCACAGTAATCTCGGCTTATGAGCTAATCATAGGGATAGACTCTGCGGTCCAACATCCAATATGGAATATTGTCTGGAAATGACTAGGGCCTCAGCGGATTCGTTCCTTTCTGTGGCTTTTAACCAGCAACAAGCTACTGACTAACCAGCAGCGTGTCACTCGACACATAGCAATAGATAGCAATTGTCAGTATTGTGGCCACAAAGAGACCATTTTGCATGCGTTTCGAGATTGCCATAGGGTTAGGGGTTTTTGGCGTAAATGAGCCCCTGTGGTACAGGAGTCGGTTTTCTTTCAGGGGTCAGAGAGGTCGTGGCTACAGGCCAATCTCTCCAAAATTGGAACTATGCAGGAGATAGAGTGGGCTAATATTTTTGGCATCTCTTGTTGGTATATGTGGCAGTGGCGGAACATGAGTACTTTTGAAGAGGACTTCAAGTGGCCGACCGAAGGCAACCACATAGTACTAGAATACGTCTCTTGGGTCCGACAAGCTCAAGTGGTGATGGGTCAAGTAGTTAATCCTCCAGGGTTGCCTGTAGGGTACCTAGTATGCTGGCAACCACCACTGGAAGGTTGGATAAAAATCAATATAGATGGGGTAGTTCCGCACGGTTCTTCTAGTGGCACAGCTGGGGGGCTACATCGGGATTGCAATGGTCAATGGTGTGGAGGTTTCCTACTCAAATTTGGAACATGTTCGCCACTGGGGGCTGAGTTGAGGGGAGTTAAAGAGGGCCTTAAATTGTCCTGGGATCATGGTTATCAGAAAATATTACTGGAAGTGGATTCCCTAGAAGTCATCAATATCCTTTCCTCTTCTGAAAGATTTCTGACTGAGGATTCTGGGTTATTGTAGGATATACAAGCGATGCTGGATCAAAATTGGGAGGAGAAGATTCAACATGCCTTTAGGAAAGGAAATCAAAGCTCAGACAAACTAGCGAAGTTAGCAATGCGAGTGCACACTGGGTTGTATCGCCGGGGCATGAGATCCGGTTGTTTTTTATTTCTGTCTTTTTGTTTTTCCTTTTCCCCCTGCATACAAAAAAAAAATTAAGTGAAGAGTTAAGAATGAAGAATAGAAAACGTCATTATAATAAATTAATGCAATTTTTCTATAACGTTATCTTGATCATTTCAATGATCTACGGTTTATCATTACATGATCATTTATATATAGGAAATAACGTGTAGATTCTTTCATAATAAGATGACATTTGTTTTGAACTTTGAAGAAAACCTACTAATCTCCAAACAAATTTTTAAAAACTTTTGAAATAATTTTTTATCAAATGAAGTGTTTTTTCTTCTTTTAAAAAAATAGAAGTATTGAAACTTAATGACCTAAAGTGTTTTGAGAAGTTAGTTTTTGTAAGCTTTCAACTAGCCTAACTCGATAACAAAAGGTTACATAATGGTTAGTATGTTAGGCTAAGGGGTCGGCTAGCCAAAGTAGATATAGGCCAGTCCAAGATATATGGTAGTATAGCCAAATGTGCCTAGAACTTAGTCATTATAAAGATTAGTTTCTGTCTAATGATCATATAAAGTAGTTTTCGGTATAAATAGACCACGATTTAGTTGTGAGAATAGTCTTTGGGACTAGATAGAATCTTCGAAAATTTTGAGAAAGTTTCTTTATATTAGTGTGTGTAAGATCATAATATGATCCCTAAGTGCATTTTATGTTTGAAAAAAACAAAATTTTGGACTATATTACTTGAGTGATTAAGATATCACTGAGAAACGAATTGAATAGTAGGGTTCATGTTTACCTATAATAAAGAACATATGTAAAGGGTGTCTTTTCAACTTAGGAAAAACAATGTGTAAGAGTTCCTTTTCATCTAAAGAAAGATGCACGTACAAAAAGTCTCTCTTTACTTATTAAAGAAGATAATAAAAAATTCTTAAGTAGAATTTATTGGCTGTTTCGTTTAGGGTAATATAAATTCTATTACCCTTCTATTCCTACCTATTACTTATTTCTTTTGGTTTGTTTTATGACCTTGGGAATAACATTCCTAAGGATTACCTATTTCTTACATTAAGGAATAGCCAAAGACCACCCCCATCCCTCTTTACCTATTCCACATCATCGGGAATAACCTCAAACACAACTCTCTTTCTTTTGGACAACTTATACCCCTCAATAATAATAATAATAATAATAATAAATTAATAATAAGAAGAAGAAAATAACTAATAATATTAGTAATTACTAATAATAAATAAATAAATAAATAAATAAAATAATAATAATAATAGTTGTTAGTAGAAAATTAATAATAATAATAATTAATAACAATAAATTTAAATATAATAATAATAATAAAATTAATAAGAATAATAATAATTAATTAATATTTATAAGAATAATAAATTTAATTATAATAACAATAAAATTAATAATAATAAGGAATATAATAATAATAATAAATATAATTAATAATAATAATAATAATAATAATAATAATAATAACAATAATAATAATAATAATAATAATAATAATAATAAGGAGGATATTTTGGTCTTTTTGTTAGTTATTCCTTTATCATTCCAAGTTTATATTTTCAAACCAAATATTGACATAGAAATTCCTTATCTATTCCATTCCTTGAACCAAAGAAAGTAATATCCATTCTATTATATTACTCATCTTTTCTATTTCTAAGAATAACTATTCTATTACTTATCTATTCCATTCCTTGAACCAAACAGCCCATTAAAGAATGGACAGAAGCTAAAGATAATTTTGTTAAATCACTATAAATTGATTTATATTTCTTCCCCTTACTCTTCTTTTTATTATTTTTGTATTTATTTTATGCTATTCATTCATTATTTTCAAATAAAAATAGTATACACACATAACTAAACTTTCATTTTAATAGTCTAAATGTAATGATTCTCTCCTTTAAATATTCGATAGTCTTTTGTAAAAAAAACTAAAAGAGGAAATTTAGATATGTTACTTATTGAAGAATTTTCGATATTTTTTGTGAAGTTGGGAGAGGATTCTTCTAATACCATCATAAATTTTACTCTTAAATTTATATCAAACACATTCAATACAAGAACAATAGTTACTGTTAAGTGGTTAAGTTAAAGCATATGTATGAATGTAAAACCATAATTATCTTTCATTTTTTTGTCTATATATATATATATAAACACACAAATGGTACATCAAATGAACTAAAATCAGCTTAAGAATCTAAGTTTTCTTTGTAGTTTGTAAGTTGCATGCTTTTTAATACAAAATTAATTAATTAAATTGAGTTGATGAACAAGTAAGTTAGTTATATTTGAATTAGAATACACAAGTACATTAAAATGAGTTAGAGAAACTGCTATATTTACTTGATCACCAACTGATTGGTCTTCTATTTCTAGTTATACAACTTGTTGAACTTGCAATTATAGAAAACTGGTCTTGAATTCATTAGATCTGGATCAATTGAGCTTGGACACATTTGAATTAATTTTTCTTAGCTTAATTAATCATTAATTATCTTGAATTTGCATTTGAAGGACTAAATTATAAATTTGACAGAAGCTGAGCATTGTTTTTTTTTGAAAAATCAAAAGTTATATTGATTAAAGGAATAAGAAGTGGTAAGTTTAACACAAGCTACAGAAAGCAGACAATGCTCTACGCTGGCGTGAAACGACACCGTGTGGCTAGAAAATAAAACGACCTCTCGTCAGACGAAGTGTTAAAACACTTGGGACTCCTTTTAGAGTAAAACGATCATTGCCCTTTCGGATGCTTCTTCAGAAGCTTCCGAATTAGGGTTAATCACAAGTAGAGCATTGTTTCATTGAGCTGTTGCTGTGTTCTTGCTTTGCTTCATTTGATTCTGTTAGAGTTTAGAACAAAAAGAATTTAAGTTACAGGAGTAGTTAAGCTCTGTATTTTGGAAAAACATTAAAATTCAATACTAAGCAATTAGCAAGGCCAGAGCCATGGATTCATTTACATAGAAAGAATGGTACATTTGTGCCAAAATCTCTCCAGTTAGGCCCATAAGACCGTTCAAGAGCCCCCTAACACTGGCTCTGCTTTCAGGGAAAATCTTCACGGATGTGACTGGAGCTCCAGTACTAGGTTAGGTTGCAGCATTTGTTGTAAGGCACATGTACAGACACATTTTTCACACACGAGTTTGCGATTCGATCACTTTCAGCTTTCCAAATAACAAAATAGACGCAACGTTCAGGCAATGGAGATGACTAGCCAAGGTGGTAAGACTTCGTCCACATACCTATCACGAATCCAAGAGTGTCACCTAGTCTTGAAGAAGTTTGGAGTATCTTGTGTGATTTGGTGGTACCCTAATGATGATTTGACTTCTCCCAGAGTAGAGAAAGA
>JANQAP020000152.1:2162144-2174733 GCA_026874005.2 Erythroxylum coriaceum
GCCGTTTATCCCATCCATCATGTGATTTGGTGGGATAACGTTGTTATAACTTATAAAGGAGCAAGACTGCAGTAAACAAGGCTCAAAATGACGTTAGAAACCTGTGGTTGTAATGTAAAGAGATAACATTAACATTTTCTGTAATTTCTTATCCAACAGGTAGGGTTGGTTTTGCTAATTAACTTATTTTGACTTATTTTTATATTTCCAGCTTATTAGAAACAAGTTCCACGAGGTTTTTAGTTGGGCTGGTCTATCATTGCTTTATTAAGAGGCGAGGTGAGGTGACACATGATGACCAGGCTTACATCTACAAGCCTTGTTTTTGTTGTGGTGTAATCATCGCCATCCATATACTATAAACTATTGTATTATTTTAATACATGATTAGCAGAGAAGGTCGGCCGATGGAATATGAAAGTGCCAAATAATGCTTGGTTTATCGCTCATTCCAACAGCTTTAAATATTTATGTTGACTTTGTAGAGGAGACGGACCAAATTGAGATAAAAAAAAAAAAAGGAAATTGGGGGTTACTATGGTGGTGTGTGATCTGAAATTGCAGATGGTGGGGACTATGATGCGCTCCAAAGGCAGTGGGTGGACAAAGATTGCATTGAGATATGCATTTAGGTACTTCAGCTTTTCTTTGCTCACTTTTCCCAAACCCTTTTTACATTTATGAATCTGTATAGTGTATATAAAACCAGACGGTTAGGTGAGATATTGGAATGTTCACTCTTTTTCATCTTATGCTATAAAAATTCCAATCGCTAATGTTGCTTAAGGAGAAGACCATTTTACATAGGCTTTTTAGTTTAAAATGAAAATTTAATTCTTGGAATTTCACTATAATATATTGAAATTTTATTTTTATTAAATAAATATTAAATTTATGAATTATATTTTAACATACATTTTAATCTTTTAATTTAATAATTTTCGTGTTATATACTTTAAGAATTAAAGAATATGTCGAAATATAATTAATAAATTCAAAGTTCATTTGATAAAACTAAAGTAATAAATATACTTTTAAAAAGAATTCAAAGACTAATTATTTTTAGCTATATGGGGAGAGTCTTAATAAACTATGTCAATAGCAGATAAAGCTAATCCTCTTCAACACGTTCAAACCTTTACACTTTCCTTTTTATTCTGCGTTTGGTCATGAATTTTATCCTTTAAACCTACTAGTAAGGCACTGAAAAGCAAATACATTAGACACTATATATGCTCAAGTCATTTTCCTGGCAAACTGAACTCAGCCATAGAGGCAATTCATATTCTCTCACGGATCTCACCACAAATTCAGCCCCTAGTTCTTGGGGAGGCCATTACTTACTGAAACTCTAATTGCGTATGTGAATCCATCACCTGTCCCCGCAATAGTGTCACTCACTCACCTAGTAGTTGGTTTACTAGGTTGTTCTTATCATGTCAACACGCGCAACGTTTAAGTTAGCTTTCATTATCGTAACAACATTCCAAGCAAGTTAGTCTAAATCTAGAAAAGTTGAAGATAAGTCAGCTTTCATTGTCAGAACAGCATTCCAAGCAAGTTATCTAAAGCTTGAAAAGTTTTTTAAGCCCAGAGTTGCAGGAGGGATCGTGTTTTGAGGAACTAGTGTGGTTGGAATGGACTGGTACTACCCAGGAGACCTAACTGCGTTCACTCAAACTATAGTAATATTGGAAAACAAAGGCAAGCATCAGTAGTGTGTTAGGTTTACTATCATTAGTTAGTGAATGCCTCAACATATCTAACTTTTCTTCTTCAAGACGCATGAAAACCACGCATCTTTCATGTATTCTTGATTCCCAACCAAAAGCAAATGAATTAAAAAGTTGCTATTGGCATCGTTGCATTGCATCAGCATGGGAAGCACTGCCCTTTTTACTTTTTCAGGAGAAAGTTTCATTGTTAGTATCATGCTTGAATTTTGATTTTATTTATTGTGTTTGGACTTTTTAAAAATGGTGTTTAAAATACTAATTAATCCATATAAGCTATACAGAATTTATATGTTTTCTTAAAATTAGGAAGCATATAAAAAATTTAATTTCTGGTCACTTGGAAATTTCTATGAAGTACAACCCTAGTCCTCATTTAGCACTAATTTTTACGACGACCACTTAAAACTTGCTCATGTTCAAGCTATCAAGGAATGGTCCTAACTTCTGAGCTGTCTTTCATTTGTCGTTTGCGATAGTGAATGAAAAGGAGGGCCAATGTCTAAATAAAAATACTGCAAGCGCATAGATAAATACAGGGTTCTTGTAAGAGATTCCCAACCTTTCATAAACTATAACTCGACTTACACGAGGACAACGGGATAAAGCACGTGGTCAGATTCAGTAGTCCAGTATCAGCAGCTATGATTAGTCACTTTCCTTCCTCGCCCAGGAAACTTACGTCTCATCTGCCAAATACGATCATTTTCTCTGGCTTGCATCGCATATTCTGATAGAATAGGATTACTTGTGGATCTTTCTTAGTCGAACAAAATTAGCTAGTTTTAACTTAATTTCGAAATAAGTGCATGTGATCCTACTGCCTTAAAGACAACTAATGATATTCATGCATGCGCTTTTAAATTCAATGAAACTGCTCAGAACGCCTGCATCATTCTTACACAGATTTAATGTTCATTCAGTATTCAAGGGATTACTCCCATCATCAGAGAATAACTCCCCTGAAATAATTATAATCATTTGATGAACAGGAATGGAAAGTATTTCTCTTTGTGGAATTTCAAGCTTCAGATCATACAGATATGACTTTTATATTCTACTCACTTTCTCTCAAATTACAAAACCTTTGAATATGAGGCTGAGAGTTAGAATTTTTATAGTTGGCATTCATTGTTAGGAAGTAATCTACTTTAGTCCTGCTTAGAATCTCCAGTTGCTACAGATGTTGATACAGGAACCTGTTCACTGGTAAGACTTTTTTCATCCACCTGCTAAAAGTATAAACTTGCACTTGAAATCCGCAGTAATATAGCAGTGAATGGAGAAAATATGGGAAAGAAAATGAACAGAATAAACAAACAAACTCTGAGTATTTTGACAGTACAATAAAACCCTAAAGAGTCTAAAACCAAAGGACAGAAAAGGAACTAGGGAAAAAAAAAAAAGGAAACAACAAACTAGTGGCCGGGCGAACCGTCTATACACCCTTAGAAAATCAATATACACGCTGATATGGGACCAACCATGACAATTCTATTGAGTGTTACATTAGTAGTTTATTTCAATTTCCATTGATTTATTTCAAGTTAAATTCTTGCTAATGTAATATTCCTCGTTCTAATAAGACTTCTACTTGAACAAGAAACAATTTTCCCATTTAGCTTAAATACTTTCTTAGTTTGTTTTCAATTCCATTTCCTAGTTGCATTCCGTAAGTAGCCTAGCCTGTTATGAAGGTGAGAAGTTAGCTCCAATGTCAACCAGCTATCGCCTGTAGATTAGTTGATGATGAATTCATTCCTCCCTAATTCTTCTTATTGATATTGCAAGTTGACATCAATTCTTTTCTTCCTGTTCTCTCTACTCTAGAATTCCATCTTTTCATACTTATTTCTTACTTACTAAATGCTAGACTTGTCTTACACTACACATATACGTAACTGCTCGAAGGCAAACTAATCACCAAGGTCATGATATAAAAACGCAATAAACAAAAGATATGCAGAAAATTTGGCAAAGCATAATGATATCCAACAATTGTATATGTATTTAGGCTCCACAGGCCTTGCACACAGATCAACAAAATATAAATAGTATTTTAAAAATTACCTGCAATTTGCTAACTATGATTTAATGCTAGTGTTGAAGGAATTCAAACATTCATAAAATTAATATAAGGCACAGAGCTCCATTGTAGGGTACTCAGAATTGAAACTTTTACATCACTCATTTGGACGTTTTTCTATCTTCTGAATCATTAGTTATAAATTAAAATTTTCTATCTGAACATCCTTTGAGTTTCAATATGTCACTCTCCATTTTCTTCTGCCCCTCAATTGTCCTTCGTAAACTGATATTGTCATGTAAACTAGGAATGCACTATATTTCCCTTGCTTCCTTTCCGTGAAATATCCCCCTCTTTGGCTTGTTTTGAATTTATTTTGTTGGTCTCAAGTCACGGTAGGAGAGCACTGTATTGTATTTTTGTTTGCAATATTGGAAACCAATTTGGGTAACCCTTGACTTTCCTCAACCCTTCACCACCCATGTGTGATTTGTACTCATGATCTCTGTTGTTATAAACATGCAACAATGAGGGTAATCCATTATCCACAAATTTGGGTCATTTACTTCCTTTCTGGTGTCTTTATTCTAAAATTAAGCACTCATGGTAAGTATAGGGATGAGGACATAACGTCAAAATGAGAAAAATGCCAAACCAGTCCTCTTTTTGTGCACCCTAAGAACACAAAGACACATGTTAATGCCCCTTAGAACTCAAAGCCCCCGTATTGCACGTCTGGCCATGTCATTGTTGTGTTTCTGTTACATTAGTAGTACACTTCATGTACAATAGTATGCTTATCTATTTAAACAAAAAACAGTTTTCCTATTTAGCTTAATTCTTTTCCTAGTTTTTCGGAATACTTTTGCAACAGAAATTCTTCTAGCCTATAATAGATGGAGGAGCTTGAATTCAATTTAAAGTTTTTGCTCATTGACTAATTGATCTTCCCCTTCCTCTCAAAATTCTTCCCTCTTATTCTTTTCTACTCTTCGTCTTTTCTCCACTCAGATTCCATCTTTTCTTCTCTATTTCATCTATTGATTTTTATGTTTGTAGGATATGTACTACTTCATACACATACATAATTGTTGAACTGCAAGCTGATTACAGAGGTCATGTAATGTAAATACATTGGCAAAGCAAACGATACCTAACATCATATATCATAGAATGATTCAGCCTGACACACAATTGAACAAAAAATTATGAAAAGTATTCTAAAATTTACTTGCAATTCACCAATTATGATTTCATACTTGTGTTTCATGGACAGAGCTCCATTCTAAAGTGAATGACAAAGCTGAAATTATCAAGAACTTTTATAAATTGCTTCTTGTCAACTCAGACATGGAGTAAGATTAAGTATGACGGAATTTTGAGGGCAATCATGGTGAAGCAGCATGAAGAAGTTAACAGCTTCATCAGTCTTCAAGCTGCCCCACCTCATAGTCCTTTGTGAAGTAGCAAGGCATGTAACTGGGTAAGTGGCAAAAGTATCCAAGTTTTGATAGAGTTGGGTCACTAGCAGGAACTACTAGAGTTATGAATGATATACTAATATTAATGCACCTGTACACGTGTAGAAAAATGACTCAAAATATATTACCTTACACATGGAATGAGAAAAAAATCCATTAGTTCCAAAGATTAGAAAGCATTTCTCTTATTTGACCAATTTCCACAATTAGGTATCTTATCATATTTTCATGTTTCTGGAACATAATTTCCCCAACTAAACAAAAATTTAGCAGGCATATGGACAAAAACAAGATTGACCTCTTTTCAATTTTCAAAAGATAGAAGTTCCACCCAACATGTTCTTTAACATAATGCGAATTATTCAACAGGGAAACACCAAAGATGTGCATTCACCTCAGTCAAAACTCAATCTTTTCAAGAAGATATATTCACTTAGACACTAACTGGAGAATTTCACTCACTAAAAACAAAAAATGATTCTCACTCCAACTACCACATGGATAAGTCAGTCTCAGTTTACACTACAGAGATTCAGTTTTTATAAATTCAAAGATCATAAAATATAAGAAATAACTCGCAATTAAACTAACATCGAATTGAAAGCCAATTACTCACTTTGTTAGCGCTCTGTGGTTTAGCTGCAGGCTTATAGGGGCAGGCAGGTGGAGCTCTCTCTGGTTTCCTGTATTCCCATCCAAATAGCGCATAAACTTTCCCCTAACAGAAGATTCACCATACAATTTATACACCGAAAAACGTTAAAGCTGGTAACTTTGACATTGAATTCAAACATTAACAAGTGGTTGTCCAGAGAAAACCCTCTAACCATGATATAATCGAAAAAAAGGGGCAATAGGTTGACGATTGGGACCAGGAACAGAGGCAATAAACAAGCTATGCAAACCTAACACAATAAAATTTCACGTCAATAACTATTTCCAATCTGAAACGAACTGAAAACGGAAAAAGAAAGGAAACGAAACACTTTTTACCATCGTCTTCTGGGATTGTTATGTAATTGTATGCTTCTATTCCATTCTATAAGTTGGATTTGATTCTATTTCAGCATTTATAGCAAAGGCAAGCGGAGAAGTTCAGGAATTCTGATATATACAACTTCTAAAACTTAATAAAGCCCACTCTAAATCCATCCCATGATCAGGCCAGTCCTTTTTTCATGAGCCCATCACAGGTTTGAACTAACTCGTGGCTTTTTATGTCGTACACCCATCTATGCAATTGTTAGTCGGAGGATCGATCAAATTCAGACCACTCCCATCGTGATCCAACCGCCACCACTCTCACTGCTCCTGGTTCGACTTACTCTCTACTCCGAGATCCCACGGCTCGCTCATCTCCGTAGACCCCACTCCTTATCTCTCCAACCCTTCTTCCTACCATCCTCGGCAACCTTCATTTCCTTCTTCGACAACTTCAACACCTCCACCCTCTCTCTCGCCATCTCCACCTGTCGGAGCCTTCTTTCTTTTTGACACTGATTTAGGGATGAATAATCCCTAAATCCATCAAAAAATTTTCTTCCTAATTTGGAGAAGCTGCTTTTCATTGCTTGTTTTGTATTCTTCACACAATGAATCAGTAAGAATCTTCCAGGAGTTTTCTCAGCGACCAATCACGGCATGATTTGAATGCAAAGACCGTAGCTTTGTGATGTTTGTTTGCGGTCCAATCAAACAAAAGTTTTAAGTTCGACAAAGCACATGACCCACACTACAGGATCGAGAAACCGCATTCAACGCAAAACAAACAGCAAAGTTCGCAGTCCAAACAAATGAATGAGCGAGAGAGGTTTCATGTAGTAACAGTAGTTAGTCAAGAAGAGATGCTATGATCAAAACAGATGCTTTAGAGAGAGTGAAAAGTGAAGCTTTAGTCAGCTTGCACCTAAGTTTTAGACGACCACCGACGGACAGCATGGAGCTGACCAGACTTCCATGGATTTAAGGATAGGAAAGGAGGGTTCCAATGGACTCACTTCGGCGACTGCGTGTTCAGTTAGAAATTTGAGACTTACTAAAAATATTAAAAGAAATGTTAGAATGTATTTTTCAACAAAATCCAAACAGAAATTTAAGAAAACGAACGACTTCTACTTTTTACAACGTTAAGATTGTTTTCTGAATATTACTGAACATTTACTAAAATTTCGTTAAAATTTTTCAATTGAAGAAGTCCCTTTTACTAAAATACAACACATTATGAATATCAGAAGATGATCACATGTTTAGGGGTATCCGCGAGTTATTTTGGGGTTGAAAAAAAAATCCCTTTTACCATGTTACAACACATTATGAATGTCTAGAGATGATCACATGTTTGGTGGGCATCAACAAGTTTCTATGGATGGCAGTAACAGGATTTTATGCTTTTTTCTCCTCTTCTTATGCAGTGAGACAAACTAATGAGCACTGACGCCGTCGCACGATGACGTGTTAGTGCAGCGACAAATAGGTTTACCAGTAGCTAGCCAGCCATTGTAGCCATTTTCCAGAACCATAATGTTCCTAATTCCCCCGTCATCATTCAGCTCCTCAAGATAATTGGCAAACATTCTAGCACAATTTGGGCCTCGAACCTGCAGAATTTTTTTTCATTAGCTCCTGATGAGAGTCAATCAGAATGCCATAATGAAAAGATTTGCAACATTAAGGAGGGAAAAGAACAGGATCATTTCTAGCAATTACCAAATCTATTCTACAACCAGACTAGTTCTCCCTCAACATGATAAACTGGTTTACTAAGCCCCACAAATGATATGGTAAAGGATGGATCTACAGTGAGCTCGAATGCATTTTGGAATTAGAGAAAAGTGATACTAAATCTAACAAAATGGTCAATTCCTATAAGATGCAGCTAGATTAATCAGCACACAGAATGCAAAGATCAAAGTACAAACGAAATGGTGGACAATAGAATCTGCAATCACGTGAAGCTAAAGCATGTGAAGTCCCATGCATTGAAGTTCAACAAATCTTTACTGACCACATGAGAAACAACGGAGCACACGTCATAAAATTCCAGAAAAGCAGGCACATCTAATTACTCAATAAGACCAGTTTCCTAAGGCAGACCAATTGTACAAGTTTTGTACTACATACTTGGTTTTATGAACTGTTTTTCAATTCCAATCAGCTATCTACTGAACCAGCTTAAGGCCAATTCCAGCAACAATCATCTGCTTCATTCTTTTAACGTTATAGAAATCAGTAATTGGACAGTACACATTCCAACTAGAAATAATTAATGCCAAAACTAATGAGCTTCTGAACAATGTTCCTTTAATGAACTTACTTTGACAGTTACAAAATGAACAACTAATTTCCCTAAACAAGCTCAATCAGGCTGACAGCACTAATACAACGTAGATTTGCCACTTGCGGCTTGTCTAGTTGATTTTCCTCCCCATAATCAGAAACTTTCCAAGAACAACTGCTGAATGGATAACACATCCAATCTTGTGACCCAAAAATTCACAAAGAGAAACCAAGTTTCTAGGACACACTGACGAAGAAATTTTCCAAGATACAAACATTATGCTTGAAAATATAATGTGTAGGTACCAGCAGGTGGTTAAATTAAGTTTCTGCCCGGATACATTGAATCTACAGATGCACGTCTATGCCATAAATGACCAAGATCGATGGAGTATACCACACAACCCCAAATCACGAAATCAGGCATACTTATTTGTTTACAGACTGTTGAGCAACACCTAAAACAAATAGGATGGCACTACTAAACTTTTCTAGGTAATAGACCATTGCCTTTCAGTTACATTTTCTACTGGACCCTAATCAAAGAGGCAAAAATTTTCTAGTCCAGCGATTTGACCATTTCTCTTCTCCTATGTAAAACATAAATTCACGCATCTCGTTGCAGTTATCGATCAAGAACAGAAACTTAGCACCAAAAGAAAAAGAAAAGGAAAATCACAAACCTGACTTAGAGCGCAATGAAAGACGAGGGTATCTTTCCCTTGAACATCTTGAACAAGATTTGACATCCTATCACCGAAAGTCCTACTCGGGTAGTGCAGCGACCCAGGTATGTGCCCATCATAATGCCTCTCGTGGTCTCTTTAAGAAATTGCGCAGGTAAAGAAATCAACAACCATAGTCAACAAAGAAACCATCTTTGTTCATGTAAAAGAACCAAACCTCTAAATACAAGAGAGCCCTGAACTGGATTTCTGTACCTGACATCAATAATGGCGACATTTGGGCGACCCCTCATAGGAAGAAGCCGCGTATCTGTAATGTATGTGACGGTACGAGACATGGGCACGCTTTCTTCAGTCTTTCTTAGTCTGAAGAAATTGAACTTGAAACACATCCTCGGTATTATACCCACTCCAATTGCTTTGTATTATACCAACTCCGATCGTGTGTTGCTGGTTTTATAGGCGAAATATTGATCCCGCCAAATCCAACGGTCAGGATCTCTCAAAAGTCTACAACATTCCATCGTAACCGACTAACTGCTCCGTTAAGATGGAAGGCATTCTGAGGTAGTTGAGAGTCGTCGTTTTGCTTTCTTCGTAAGCAAATGATTTTTGTTTTTTGTTTTATGATTATTTAAAGAGTGCTGATTGGTGTCGGGTAAAATCCAATCCGCAAAAGAAAGAGGCTGTGTTGCATCTAGAAGATAGCTGGCTAATCGAGGCAAACTCATGTAGTATATGCCATTGTAGTCAATTAATTGGTTACAATTTGATCGATATATTATTATTTATTTAACAAAAAGTATTCTTTATTTTTGTGTATCAAGTAAATTATATTTGATGTTTTAATAATAAACGTAAAATTTTTAGATTAATTACGGTATAATTAAAATTGTGATGAGATTATAATTATGATATTTAATTTACATTTACTTATTGTTCTTAAATATTCCTAGTTGTACTTTCATCAAGACGAATATTGTTGACACAATAAAACTAGCACATATTATGTTTCTTTCTTATGAAGAAAGCAATTAATCTCATAAATTAAGATATGGAAATACTTAAACTAATGTATGGGTGATTATTAGAGAATAAGTCACTGAACTGACCCGACTATAAAAATTCCGAATGGAATATTACTTATGTCTGTGTGGATTTTCTCATAATGATGGTTGTATAATTGATCCTTAGACTTGAGATTACCAAGGTATCTCATATGAGAATTACTGTGTTTTGATGCTACCTATGAAAAATCTTAGGATATATAATTTAGTCGGTAGTAATTGGACGTAATATGAACCATATGGAGATAGTTGAGTAAGTCAATAAAGGATTCGTCACTCTAAAGTAATTAGAGATAATGTTCCTTTATTCTTGATTAGCAGCAATTTATGGAATTCTTTAGTCATAGTGAATTGACGTTTGAAAAGGTATTTTCAAATATCAATTATAAATCAATTACTAATTAGCAAAAGCGAACATTATTGGATGAAAAGAGTAGACATAGTATGCATACTCTGTCTAATTGGAACATTGGATGACGAAAAGACTAACACTACAACAGATAAGGTTATTGGTGACGAAATTAAATGTCACTAAACATTAAAACATCGTCGCAAATACTACTTTGTGACAAAAAATAATCGTCTCCCCAATTGTCGCTGAATTCTGGTAGCAAAACAAAATCTGTGACGTTTTCCTGAAATCGTCGCAAAAATTTTTTTGACAAAAAATTCGTCGGTAATAAATATAACCGACGATAACAAAGAACATCATACATAGGGTTTTGTGACGTTTTTGTGACGTAGATAAAAGTTTTTCCCTACTAAACTTTAGTCGTAGGTAATTATTTTTAGTGACGATTTCTTTTTTATAGCAGAATATGTTTAGCTACTAATTTTTTGTTATAGGTAAATGTTTTTAGAGACGTTCCTGCAAGCGTAGGTAACAACATGTTGTGACAATTTCTTTTTGGTAGCTAATAGTTTTTAGTGACGATTTTATTTTTGTAGCAAAATAGTTTTAACTACTAATTTATTGTTGTAGGTAAATGTTTTTAGAGACGCTCTTGTAAACGTAGATAATAACTTTTTGTGACGATTTTGTTTTCGTAGCTAATATTATTTAGTGACAAAATTTTATTTTAAGTTTAAATATTATTATAATTGTTAAAAACAATTATATTTTAATTTATTACAATTTTTAAGACAGTTTGAAATATAAAAATGATTCATTTTATAATTAATATTGGTGACAATTTTAAATAATAATAAATTGAAAAAAAATAAACATATAAAATGGAATGCATTTTATATAAAAAATATTTACACATTATTTACAAACTAAGAGTCTTCATCTAAGTCACTACTACTAATGTATGCAGACCCTAGTAATCATTTAACCATCTTTTTAAGCTTGTTCACTTCTTTAATATTACGATCTAACTTAGTCTTTAGTTGCTGGTTCTCTTCTTGAAGCATCGTTACATATGCTGGTTGTTACGAAGATGCACCAACAGGCTTAGGTTCATACTCAAGACCTTTGATATAGCTCGATCTTATACCAAGAATGTTGTTACAAATGTCATCGACATTGGGCTCATTCCTCTCAGACAATGACGTCTGCAACTCCTGCATCTTATCCTACAATTTAAACTACAAAATTAAGTTAATTAAAAAATTATTACTTACTATTACATAGAAAAATAAATTGTAATACTAATTTGTTTGTACTTACATAATTACTTTGTGCCTCTTGAGACGCCCAACCTTGACCTTCCTTATAGTGTGTGTGCTTGTAGAGTGTGATCCTATCACACTCTTGTCCTTGGAGTTGTGTTTGGCTTTATTATATGAATTTCAAAAATTATAACCAATTAGAATTTAGTGTATTAAGAAATAGAATAATAAATTGAAAACATTACATTTACAAATTCTTATCGAATGATAACAAATAATCTGGAATCGGTGTTAAGACGAGTCTTCGTGTTTGCTCCGTTCACCTTGACTTTCTCACACTTTTCCTAAATTAAGAAGTAGTCATGAAATGTATAAACATAATCAATGGAAGGAAAATATGAAGAGGAAAAAAACAAACCTGAACCTTTGCTGAGGCCCAATAATCACACATTTGACTCCAATTTTTTGGAGTCGCCCGTTTCGGAATATGTCTCATTGCCTCTTCATCGAAAGGGAAAGACTAGTAATATTTATGAAGTCTATATCGATGATCCTTCACCTTTTGTTTCAATAGTGAACTAACACTACTTGAAACCTTAGGCGTGTCGATATCAACGATATTGAGCTTCATCTGTGAAGAAGACGTATGAGTTAAGTTATTATTTTTGTTAAGTAAAATTGCAATACATATAATTAAATGAATTGA
>JANQAP020000152.1:2247541-2265642 GCA_026874005.2 Erythroxylum coriaceum
TAGTTCTTTATCAAACGTGTGATCTTTAATAAGAAAATAGACTAGATATTGCTTTGATGACTTCACCAAATACGTCATGCCTTCATTTATTTAAGGAAGTTAATAAAATGAAATAATTACCACCCGCGCAGATGAAATGAAATAATAATCACGCACACCTCGATGCCTTCATTCATTTAAGGGAGTTAATGAAATGAAATAATTGCCACCGTCACAAATGAATGCGTTGACTAATACTACAAGCTTTTTATTCAGGCAGACTTAGTCATTCTACCGCCCATTTCCCTTATTTCACTCTTTATCTTAGAAATTTCATTATAATCAAGAACTACATCTCTCTTCATCAGCGATAAAACCATTAGCTAAGAAAGCCTTTCTTTTTCTAATTCCTCTCCTCCAAAACAATATCTCAAGAAAATAGTAGCTGAAGTGAGCTCAATGGTTAACAATGGCAATTCAGAAATACTAGCGACTAAGGATTTGCTTAGAGAGTTATCAAAAATTACTGTTTATAATGATTTACAGGCTATCCCGCTTCCTTAATGAAGATGATATCTATTCAACTTCCAAACTTTCTTTTTTCTTGTTGGCTATAAATTTGCAACTTTTGTTTCAACTTCTTTTCTTTTTTCTCCTTCCTTTTGTTGTTGAATAGTTTGTGTTTGCTATAATTATTTCGTTTTGCATATGAATCTTTTTACTTTTTCTTTTTGGTTTCAAAATTATTTTGTCAACCTAAAGCAGAATGACAATCTTAGATCAAAGATCAAACATTCCCTAAATTTAGTGCTTTAGTTCTAATATCTATCATTTTTGGTTTTTCCTTTTTAAATTTATTTTAAAAAGTTCAAACTTTCCTCCCTACATTAATGTAAGCTTTGCACCTTGTGACAGAACTCTAATCCACTGATGTATTCCATATCATTACCAACGTCTATAGTGGATGTGAAGAAGAACAATATCTACGATCACCATGTCATGATGAGAACATCTCAACTACAAAACATAGTTGTGTCTTATTTGAACAACTTCTCAGCAAATACGTTTGTGGAAGAAATCTCCCTGGAATTGAAACTCCAGGGACCTTCAACTTATAGTCCAAGCCATTTGTAGAGCCTATGTACTCTTAATAAGGTCAAATCAGCTCTAAAAAGGGTAGAGAAACAATCCTACTTAAAGAAACGATTCTCTTCATCTCCACCAACATCCTTATCAGACTATAACTAAGAACAGGAACAACATAAACAAGCGCAAGGAAGTGAAATGGATGGCAGATAAACCATGTTTGATGCTGGGTGTCTTGGTTGTTGTATGTACTTTATGACTTGGAAGAATAATCCTAAATGCCTTCGTTGTAAATGATTACCACTCCATCCCCATCATTGTTGGCCAAGAAGCCTCGACTTGATCTTAACGCAACAATCTGATTCCTTGGGGCTGTAGGTTTTGTACGTTATAGACTATAAATTTTAGCACATAGAAATTATGCATTATATAATCAATTTACGAAATCTTTATCTTTTTATGTGAATTCTAAGTAAATATATTTGAAGGTTTATAAGACTACCTATTTAGTGGTTCCAGTTTCTTCATCCATGTAATTCCTTTCTCACTAAATTTCTAATGTTCTGTATTATATATTTAAAGTAAACAAACAATCTGGATTTCCATTCTTTCCTGTTTACACTGGCCAGTTACGTGTAACTGTGAAGTTGCTTTAAGTAGAAAGAAACAAACATGCAGACATGGATAATATTTATAAATTGTTTGTTATATATTTGTAGTATATCAGATACAAGTGGAAGTATATTTAAGTAAAGAGGTAACATAAATAGTAAAAAAAAGTAGGATAAAAAAAGCAAAGTTAACGTTATAGATTCAACATATATCCAAACGAACTAGAAGCAAAGCAAACTGATTATGATGAAACCATTATAAGGTAAACATCGACAAAAATAATAACACCTCGCAAATGCCTCCATTATTATTCATTTAAGAGAATTAATCAAATGAAATGACTGCCATCTTTTATTATACTTTATTGTTTGACCAATAATGAACTCAACTTCCTAAGTCAATAAATGCAATAAATGCATTAAAAAGAAGCAATAATAAAAATTTTACTTATTAAACGTGGAGTTTGATGGAGATAAAGAAAAATACTCAACCTTGGAAAAAGAGACCAGATATCCTCTACTGAACAAAACATTAAAAAAATGATTAATGGTAGGTGTTTCGTAATAATACATAATAAAAATTGACTCGCCGCCCATTTTAAACCACTATATATAGATGAGTTAATAGCTGACAGGATTAGATAAGTTTTCATTTAAATGATAGGACATCATCATCTTTTTTATTATTTATCAGTTGATTTTGTTCTCTACCCAGAATATATTTAAAGATATTGGTGGAGCTTCAAAACAAGAGTTTTGAGCTTCATTTATCCAGCATTCGTAAGTTCTTCCTTTTTCGTTCGTTCGTTCTCTTTATGTTCCCTAAAAGATATGAACAATCTGTTTTGCATTTTTTCCTTATCAAATATATCTGCAAAGTGATTCCACATTTTATCAATTTAGTTATTACATGTGTTTAGTGAAGTTCAAAAAAGGAATAATGTGTGTGATATATCCAGCATCTGTTAATCATTCATTCATTCTCATTATGTTGTATAAAAGACATGAACAACCTGTTTTGCATTTTTTTCTTAAGCATATCACTTTGCAGCAATGAATGTAATTTTCCAATGTTAATGATTTCTGGCTTTGACTTGGTTTATGTCTTTTTTCAATTGGTTTTTTTTTTCTATAGGTATTGTTGTCTGACCTTGCACTTGCTTTGTGCTATTGGGATATGTTTTACTTTTCTCTGATAAAATATTATATCAAGTTTTACTTTATTTGTTTGGTGCTTCGATATTTTAGAATAAAGTTTTGGTATGTTAGTTTTTTCTTTTTCCTTCAATTCTTCCAAATGTCTTTAAGCACTTTCAAACCATGCATATGAATTTTTTTATTGTTTCACTAAATAAGCTATTTTTAGTTGATATATTTGGGTGTTATCTACCACTACTTTATAATATATTAACATTTCTAGCTGATGTTCCTACTATTATTATTTTGTCAATTCACACTAGAAAATATGATATAACATCGCACTTTCCATGTATGAAGGTTACATATTGTGTTGTTACCAAAATTAGTTTACTTGTCTAGTTTTTAAAATAACTTTTCCGATGTTTCTAATTGTCTTCGCAATTACCCTCTTACTGAGGTTAAAAAATTGTTTTATAATTATTTCTACATAATGTTAATATGTTAATAATTTATTATATTGTAAAATTTTCAACTAGTGTGGAACCTCGTAGCATCAATTTCAAGTTATTAAAATTTGAAAACCCAAATTTTTGCATTAGTTTTTCATAGTCATAGAGCTCTGGTCATCAGAGACCCATATTTTCCCTTAATATGCAACTTCGATCACAATATCATAGTATACAATGACTAAATATCAAATATATAAAAAAAAATTAATACTAATTTATATTCAATTTAAAATAAATATATTTGTTTTTATTCTATGATCATAATACATTTTTTCTCACCTAAAATATGGATAGACAATATTATATATACATATATTTATTTTTAAAAATCTTAAAAAGTTTTCATGTAAAATTTTTTAAAATTTAGACTAATGCATGATACATTATCAAACCATCTACGATTTCATTAAAAATTAAACTATTTTTAAAATTTAAATTAACATTTAATGTCTTTTAAATATACAAGAAATTAAGTTTAGACGCCAAATGAAGCTTTTCTATAACAATTAAAATGTCATATAAAAGTCAAGAAATTAATATTCACTTATAAAAAATGAAAAGTTTATTTTTTATTTAAAAGAGTTAAATTTTAAAATTATTGTTATGACAATTAAAATGTCGTATAAAGTATTATAAACTTATTAAAAGCGTTGTATATATGATATTTTTGTTTCAAATTTATTAATTTCTTTTGAATAGTAAATTTATATTCATTCCAACAACTAATTTCCGCAAATTTACGTTATATATATTAAAATTTACCCACATAGTATAAAATTATTTAAACCTAAATTATCATTAACTACTTCAATTTATTTGCAAAATATTATTATTTAATATATAATTAAATTGTACGGATATATATAAATTTTATTATATAATTATACATTGAAGAACAACAATTACATGTTAATAATCTTATCTTATTATATTAATTTATCACTTTATTTTATATTTTAGCCCTTAACATACAACTTCAATCACAATATCAAAGTTACAATGACTAAATACCAAATATATAAAATTATTTTTTAAATACTAATCTATATTCAATTTAAAATAAATATATTTGTTTTTTATATGATTATAATACATTTTTCGCGCCTAAAATACATATAAACAATATTATATATACATATATTTATTTTTAAGAATCTTAAAAAGTTTTCATGTAAAATTTTTTAAAATTTAAACTAATGCATGATACATTATCAAACCATCTATTATTTCATTAAAAATTAAACTATTTTTAAAAATTAAATTAACGTTTAATGTCTTTTAAATATACCAGAAATTAAGTTTAGACATCAAATGAAGCTTTTCTATAACAATTAAAATGTCATATAAAAGTCAAGAAATTAATGTTCGCTTATAAAAAATGAAAAGTTTTATTTATATTTAAAAGAGTTAAAATTTAAAATTATTGTTATGACAATTAAAATGTCATATAAAGTATTATAAACTTATCAAAGCGTTGTGTATATGATATTTTTGTTTCAAAATTATTAATTTCTTTTGAATAGAAAATTTATATTCATTCTAATAACTAATTTCTGTAAATTTACGTTATATATTAAAATTTAGCGACATAGTATAAATTTATCTAAACCTAAATTATCATTAACTACTTCAATTTATTTGCAAAATATTATTATTTAATATATAATTAAATTGTACGGATATATATATATATATATATTATAATTATACATTGAAGAACAACAATTTCATATTAATAATCTTATCTTATTATATTAATTTTTCTTTATTTTTCTTTATTTTCTTCAATATCTTTTTAGCATGCATAGTTGTTAGTTGTTTCTCCCTTCGTTCTAGGTTTATCTAGTTCTAGAGATGGATAGAAAGGCCAAAAAGCGTAAAAAGTATGCTGAAATGTCAGAAAATGAAAAACAAGCCCTTCTACAATGGCGTCGAGAAGCTTATGTTGCAAAGAAGAGTAATGCTACTCTATCTTTTTTTGGTTGTAGAATGACAGATAACTTTTATCGACCTGAGTTGTTTATAGGAGAACGTCGACGTAAACTAGTTCATGAACAGCCTGTTTATTCTACCATTGATAACATTACTATAGCTTATCGACAATTTCTTCCTCCTTCCATTAGTTAACTGCTACAAAATCCATCAACTAATTCTTGTGTGGATCATGTCAATGTAAATCATTCTTCTCTTCGACTATAGGAAGTTGTCGGTACAAAATCAATAGTTAAAGTGTCTAATAATATGCATCATAATTTGGATTGTCCAAATATATCTTCCTCTTTTGTTCTATCAACCTCATTAGCACCTGTTGAGGATCAATGTATAAATCTTCATAGTTTTGTATTATTATTGCTCCTCTAAGTAATAAATCCTTTTATAAATCTTTTTAGGGATAAACCATCATCATTCTCATCCAAAATTAACGTGCCTGAAGAATTGTCCTGCTGAATCTCTGCAACTTCCTTTCATTCCCAACTGTGATCATTGTGGTCCCAAAAGATTCTATTTAAAGCCCCCATGATTTTGTTGTTCATCAGGAGAAATTTCCATTGTGGCTTCTCAAATGCCATATGCTCTAAAACGATTATTTATTGATGGTGATGAAGAGTCTGAACATTTTAGGAAGAATGTTCGTACATATAATAATAATGTGGTTTTTACTTCATATGGGGCTAGGTATGATCGAGAATTAAAAAAATAAGAAAGGTGTTTATACATTTCATGTTCAAGGCCAAGGTTACCATTTCCTTGATAGTTTAGTTTCGACAACTGATAAAGTGTCTGGTATTCAAGTCTATTTTTTTGATACTGATGAAGAACTTACAAGAAGGATAAAGAGTTGTGATAAACTTCGTAAGGATACATTAAAACTGATTATCACAATCCTACAGCATAATCCCTATGCGAAGTTCCTCAGGAGTCTTAGAGACATTTTGACACTTGACAATTATACAATAGTCTTAAGGTGTTATCTTGGCCTCAATCAACGTGTATATAATCTTCCTACTGCATCACAAGTAGCTGCTATATAGATTGAGATGGATGATGAAAGGGTTGATCATTCTCCACATATCCAAGTCTATAGTAATTCAGACACAAGTTATAGAATCAAATCTTACTATGGCTGCTATGATCTCCTTCAATATCCTTTTTTATTTCCTCGTGGTGAATCTAGATGGCATCGTGGAATTAAGAGGTTGTTTTCAAAGAGAATGAGAAACAATTCTCCAAATCAAGGGCATCACATTAATTTCAATTCTTTTACTAATCCATCTAATTTATTTAATATGGAGAATATAGGTAAGTTTTTCTTATCCTACTTCATTTTTATAGTGTTGTCTAACCTTATGCTTTTATTTATTTGATTTGTTTGTATAATTTCTAGTTGTTGATCAAGAATACTGTGAAGAAGGGACTATTTTTGCTAGAGAGTATTATTGTTATAGGCTCCAAATAAGAGAACATGATGAGTCAATGTTGCTCCATAGCTTAAAACTACTTCAGCAATTTATTGTGGGTGCTTATATAAAGATTGAAATAATTAGACTTAATTTTTATAGAAAGAGACAAAATGAGATAAGGACAGAGATAGTGCAGGGTGTTTTGGACAGTACTGTCATTGGTCAAACTGAAGGTTATCGAATTGTAGTACAGGGTGTTTTGGACAGTACTGCCATTGGTCAAACTGAAGGTTATCAAATTGGCAATCGAGTTATGCTCCCGGCTTCGATTGTTGATAGTCTAAGGGATATGAAACGTTGTTATCTTGATGCAATAGCTCTAGTATAGAAGTATGGTAAACCTCACATTTTCCTCACCATGACTTGCAACCTAAAATTCAAGACAACCTTGAGTTTTATAAAAAACCACAAGATAGGCCTGATTTATTGGCGAGAGTTTTTAGAGCTAAATTTGAGATCCTTAAAAATAAACTGATCAAGAAGCAAATCTTTGGAGAAGTTGCCGCATGTGTTTATGTTATAGAGTTCCAAAAGCGTGGTTTCCCTCGTGCTCATTTGTTGCTGATACTTAAACCGTATTCTGAATTACTTACTCTAGAATCTTATAACTAAATCATATCTGCTGAAATACCAGACCCTGTTCAAAATTTGTGATTATATTCTCTTGTCATTAAACACATGATCTACAATCCTTGTGGTCATATGAATAAAGACAACACTTGCATGAGAAATGGTGTGTGCAAGAACCATTATCCTAAAACTTTTGCTCCTTTTACTGTCCACAATGACGACAGTTATACATGTTATAGAAGAAGAGATGATGGCCGAAAAGTAAAGATTTCTAGGCATAAGGTGGATAATAGATGGGTGGTTCCTCATAGTCCGTACCTTTTGCTTTTTATTGATTGCCACATAAATGTTGAAATATGTTCTACTATTAAGCTTGTTAAATACGTGTATAAGTATGTCTTCAAGGGCCATGATCTTGTTAATTTTGGTATTGTTAATCGAGAGACCACTGTTGATATTCACGAAATCAGTAATTTCAAGGAAGGTCGTTGGATTTCGCCTCCTGAAGTTTTTTGGCGTATATATGAGTTTTGTCTAGTAGAGATTAGTCCATCAGTTTATATTCTTCAAGCTCATCTTCCCGATCAACAATCTATCTACTTTGACAGAAATTCAGATTTGTCCTATTTGTTGAGAAAATTTGAGTTTTCAAGAACAATGTTAACTAAATTTTTCAAAGGTTTCGAACTCCATCAAAAGGCGAGATGTATAGTTTTTGTCTTATTATTTTCTCAGTCTCTTAATGATTTTCATATCCTATATAAACCAAAAGCAATTAATTATGCATCAATAAATAATGCATATGAAACTTGAGATAGAACTAAGATTTAACATAGAACTATGATTTCATGTGGATGGATTTCACACTGAGATATCTGACATGGCTAATATCCTTTGTTTGATTGGAAAATACGCCAGCTAAAAATTATTGTTCTAAAATTTATGGTTAACCATACTGCATTTTGATGCAGTGGGAGTGGTGCCGGAGCTGATGATCAATCCCATGATGGAAGGTGAAATATTTTAAAATGTTTTTTGTTTTCTTGCTTTCTTTAAGGCTGCTGAACTTTGCTTCAGCGAAAATTATCTGAACAAAACATTGTTGCTCCTCCTAGTTATAAAGAAGCTGAGTTAAAGGTTTATTGTCTAAATCGGGTAAAATTTCCTGTGTTTGTAAGCACGAATTCCTTTTCATTGGACTGGGCATCGAGTGAATTAACATCAAAACTGATTCTGTTTGCCAATGTCAGCAAATACTCACTTGCCAAATGTATACGGACAACGTAGGCCTTAGACAGCAACAGTTGTTTCTTCCGGAGTTAGTTATGCCCTTTGGTAACAATCGACATTGTTATTTCTTCTAACCTTAAAATGTATAATTATACCAGACTTTGATTTATTATAAGTGAATGAATAGATATATAACATGTAAACTGACTTCTTAGGTATGAAGTATTTGCTTGTGGTAATGGTGAAGTAGAGAAACTGGCTGTTGGATAGTTGGATTTGCTCTTGCCGTATTTACCAAATGCAGTTAACCTTTCTGCCAAAGCATCTAATAATAATATCAAACTTTAAGTATTGGAAGAAGCCAAAGATGCAACATGGCTCACAAAATCTACTTTAAACATGTTGGTATGTTTCTTTAAAATACTTATGTTTCAAAAGTAGTCTCTTTATCATGATTCTCCTTATTGTTATCAGGTTCTTTAATATTGTTGGCTCACCTAATTTGATCAATACTGCTAAGATTATTCAAAGTGAGATATCTCAATTGGAGGAAGCCAGAAACTTTCATGTTTCTTTGTATGCTTAGGTTATAATTTCGCTATTTCGTTGTTAATGCTTCATTCCTGGACTTTCTTCTGAACAAAAGTTTTCTTCTGTCAGGGACAAAAGAATCATTCCGAAGGTGGAGAAACAGGCAATCTTAGTCTGCGTAATAAGAAGAAATAAATACATATGGTTTTTATTCCTATGGAATATTTGTATTTTGACATCAGATAATGTTAATGTATCTTGACACCATGCAAAATAATTTTTGTTATGATGATATTGTGTTGGGCAACAAGAATATCTCAAGGGTAAAAGGCATAGAGTTGATTAAGTTAAGATGTTTCTGATAGTAGAATATGGATTGTCTTGCACTAATATTAATAATGTCTCCGATGGAGATGAGTCAATTAACTTAAGCTATCCTTTGGCATATTTAACATAAGACATTGTATAGTTTGTATAATATCTAGGGGTATTGTTTCTTTGAGATTGGTTTTGATGCTCATCATAATGTTCTCCACATGTTGGACAGAAAACCAACAAGAATTCAGTGGATATTTGCTTAACTCTCTTAGCTATGCTATTTGAAATGGACAACAATTTGGTTTCTATTATGAAATTTCCTACGACTTATTATGAACACATGATTTGCTATGATTTTGTCTATAAATTTCACTATATTTAAGACAACCTTAACATATAACTTTTGTTAACGACTAGTTAACGCTGCTATCTCATAACGTTAACTTTGCTTTTTTTTCTCTTACTCTTTTTACTATTTATCATACCTTTTTACTTAAATATACTTCCATATATGTCCGATATACTACAAATATATAACAAACAACTTATAGATATTATCCAAGTAAATTCTATTTTGCACATTTCAGTTCAGCGGGGCATTATAGTTTTGCAGATCTCACTGTGCAATTGCACAGTGACCACTTGCTAGTAGTCATCTAAGAGACAAGAATAAACCTTTAAAAATGTAGAATCTAGTAAGGGAATGTTTACTTTCTAGATATGATGCCCAGTCTGCATCACCAAACACTTAAAATTGTAACCAATTATAGGCTAGGAAGAATAAGCCTTTGGATGGAGAGCCTTTTTAAGTAGTTGAGCATATGCATAAGTATTTTAGTGAGATGTAGTGAGCTTTAAAACAAACTGACTCAGTTATTGAATAGCATGAATGATATATAATCGAGAGAAGTTTAAGTACAAGAGACAACCAACAAGTTTCCGACAACAGTTTTATTGATTAAATAAATCTTCTTTAATATTAATGTATTCATATGCCTTTGGTAATGGAGTCATGGCCACTTTAGCTCCTAATTTTCCTGCACTATGAAATATCCAACATATATTTATGTTGATTAACATACATGCCACTATTTGATTGAGTAGTTTCTAACAAAAAAGGAAGTGCATATCCCAAATCTTTGATGGTGAATTTTGCAAGTAGGAACTTCTTAACATTCAGAGTATCACTTTCTCTTAAACCAATAATTAAGACATCATCAATGTAAATGATTGAAATAAGAAATTAATCTTTATTTTGCCTAGTAAATTGATAATTATCATTCAAAAATTGCTAAAAGCCATATGCTTGTAGATGAATGGTGAACTATTGATTTCATTGGTGTGAAGCTTGTTTTAAGTCATAAAGATATTTTTTTAGCCTGTATACTTAATCTTTCCCTGCTTTAGTATGACCTTCAGGAGGTAATAAATATACCTCTTTGTTAAGGTAACCAAGTAAAAAGGCATTTTTTAAAATCTCTAATTTGATTAGGTGACTATGATTTCGTAGTTATACTGTTAAAAAAACTCTTACTACTACAATTTGTGCAATTGGAGATAAACTATCAATATAATCAACTCCCTCCATTTGATTGTACCCTTTTGCAGCTAATCAAGCTTTATAAGGATCAATCATGGCATCAAGCTTGATTTTTATCTTATAAACTCAACAAGAACTAATAGCTTTCTTTCCTTTGGGTGAAGTAGAAAGCTGCCAATGTTCATTTACTTCCAAAGTTCATAATTCAGATTGTCCAACTTTTACCCATTTAGGTTTGGTTCTAACTTGATTATAAGATCCTAGCTCTTGAATATTTAAAATATTAATTAAAAAAGATATGTGAGGGGCAAAAAGATACGGTACTGAAATATTGTAAGGATAAGTCTTTGGTGTATATAGAGAAGATATGTATGAAATAATATAAATGACTTGAAGTGGTAAATCAAACTGATCATTATTAGATACATAGTCATTCAACCATTATGGTCTATGTTTAGGTTGAGAAATTTGTCTTCAGGTGATTGAGGTGTTTTGGTAATTGGAGAGATTTTAGTTTGAGAAGCCACTGGAGATGATAAGAGAGCTCATGATTGGTGATACTTTCTGGCCAAATAACATTTTCTTCACATAGTATGAAAGGTAAAGATGCAGTGGTTGGAGAATCAACTTAATGATAGTAAGGATAAAAGTGTTCATGGAAAACGACGTCTCTAGTGGTGAAGGCTGGATGGGTATACAACTTATAAGCCTTCTTTCTTGGGGGAATATCCCATATAAATTGACTTAAAAGCTCCAGGTTTGAATTTATCTTTAGTAGGTTTAGTGTTAGAGGAAAAACAAAGATAGCCAAAAGATTATATAAAGGCATAATCAGAAGTTTTTAAAGAGAATTTAGTAATGTGTCTACCAAGAAATAATAGGAATTGATAATTCGTGAATTAGATAAGTGGCTATTAAGATAGCATCTCCCAAGATTTGATTGACAGGTTTGATTGTAGCTTAAGGGCTTTAACAACTTGTGATAAATATTTGTGTTTATACTCCACAGCATCTTTGATGCAAGATGTTAAGGTCAAAAAACAAAGTTTGACAGATTTGGTTAGGGAATTTTGTTCCATTTGTTAGAAATTCACAAATAGAGTCATCCCATATCGGAAAAAGATATAAGGATAAAATGAGTTATATATAAAGATATGACTAATAATCTAGTGTCTTAAGATTTTATGTTGAGATATAATGATCTAGTTGTATATGGACTCATTTAGATCCGGTCTAATTTCTCACCAGAATCCCTCAAACCCCGTCACCATTAACTATGATGAACACAAAATGTGTATCATTACGGAAGGTTGCTTGTATAGCCCCTAAAGTTTAACATGAATTAATTTAAAACAGTCAAAAGTATGTATAATACTGGTTAGAAAGAAAATTTACTTTGTTTGGGTAACTAGTAAATATCACAAGATATCTCTCAAAATTAGATTTAAATTTAAAAATAACATCTCCTTGCATAAATTTAACAAAACCATATAGCAAATGGACAAGTATGGCTTGGTGTATAACTTAAGTGTTTGTTTAACTGCTTTAGTCTAGTACACATGTGATGAGAAGCCCTCGTTTCAATTATCCAAGATCCAAAATCAATTAATTCAAGAGAACAAAGGGCATTATAGCATGAATAGTCTTCAAAATGTGCAAATTTAACAAAATTTTCATTACTTATTGCTTTCTTTCCTTCCATGAATCTTTCTAATTCCTACTGAATCATGTTACTTACTGTAGACCTTCACTCATCAGCACCACCTGTTCCTTTAGCATTCATCTCCAATGGTGTTTCTGCTACTGCTAAATTGGTCTTGGCCTTTCTTTCTTTAAGCTCCTCGTACAACATAGGTAGCCATAAATCTTAAAACATGTCTCCTTCGTATGTCTTTCCATGTGACAGAATTCACACATCAAATCTGCTCTGTTAGCTGTTTCTTTCTTCCTATTATTGCTCCTTCCCGATCAAAAACTACACTAGTTTGTTATTTGAGTTGATTTCTTCTGTAGCCTTTCCAACGCTACAAGTTCAATAACCACAAGAACATCTTGGAAGTTGGAATCCTAATTCATCCCATTAACTTTCTAAGTTTTGTAAAATAATCTGTAACAGTCACGTTACCATGAGCAGTTGTACTGATTTCTCTATGTAAAGGTCTCGTGCACTAGTTGCTTACAAGTCTCCAAAATCTCTTCGGACATCGAATTCAATATCTAGAAGGTCACTATACCGTCAGCTCTACACTGTTAAAACTCTTAACGGGTCTTCATCGCTTTGCCTCTTCGTCGTAGTTTGGAACTTACCGTGGGATCAACTTAACAAGGATATGCTGCCATTCTGACAAATGGGCCTAACTTGAGTCTTGTACTTTCAGGTCCTATGCTGTTTTTTTGGGCCAGACTTGAGTTCTTGTCTTTTCAATGTGACCCTTTTTAGCTGTTAGCATTTCACTTCTGAGCTTGAAGTCAGTTGTCACTTGTCATCCCATTTATGTATTTATTTATTTAATTCTAGCCCCTGTTCTCTTGTATCTATAGTTGCAAATATTAATGTACTTCGTGATTTGTTAGATTTTCCTTTTTTCATTAAATTTAGGTAGTCTCTTCTAACTTTGGTAATAAATCAATAAATTATAGTGTTAGCAAACCAACCATGAACACCTAATCTATTATACAGGGAGGGAGTTGGATGTTCTGAGACTAAATTTATTGGTGACCAGCTGTACTCCAGATAACACCAACGTTTCAAACTATATTATCTTACACGTGCTCGTTGTCTGGACCGTCACTTTGGTTAATGTCCAAAACAGAGGATCTCTGAATAGAAGCGAGTGCAAGTCAGTCTGTTTCTCTTTTCTTAGGTTTTTACCTTACAGAGACGAGAATTATGAGAGAGAGGATGATGTATGCAGTCTAAACTTGTTTTTCTTGCAATCCATCTACCTCAATGATCAAAGAGAATCTGTAGAGAACCAATTAAAAGTTGATTCCCCTTTATGCGTTCAAATTAAGCAACACTAACCTTATGATTATTTCAGGATCCCAACTTCAACATGCATAATTCATATAGCATTTATGTATGAATAAGATGTTAAAAGTTGACCTAATTTGCTTCGTACTGAAAAATTAATGGGAATTGTATATAATTAGTTCACCTGTTCTTATTTCCTAGGCAAGATGAGCAAAATTTCAATGTACAGGAGTCAATTAACATATAGAATTACCTATGTTTCCTTGCAAAGTCTCTACTGAATACTAAGAATCCGTTTCTGATATCTTTCGTTTGAGAAAGCTTGTAAGATCTAAGCTTCCTGTGTTCATTAACCCGCAATGGACTTCCTAAGCGTAGTCATTTTTGTTGTATATATATGCATGCGCAATCAAAACCAATGTGTTTCATTCCCATTTTGTCATTATCTACCATGCGTGTCCATTATGAAGTGTAACCAGTCCATGGCTACAATTTGAAGGCGATGTCTGGTGCATTATTCAACTACTTATCACAAAGTATACTCGTGTTGATGCGTTTAATATTCTTACTTGTAGGTTCGGATTTCATTCTCTTGGAGATTACCAACTGGAAGACAAGGTGAAGTCTGGTGCATTATTCTACTACTTATCACAAAGTATATTCGTTAATGCCAGTGTTGGTACGTTTAATATTCTTACTTGTAGGTTCGGATTTCATTCCCTTGGCGATTACCAACTGGAAGACAGGGCCCGAGAGCCCATTGAACTTCTTTTTACTATATCTTTCAAGTGTAATACAAAATATTTTTTAAAATTATATATTTTAAATTTAAAATTAAGTGACCCGATTTGATTTTATTGGTATTAACAGACTTACGAGAACAACTCCAAAAACTTGAGAAGAATAAAAGAATTTTGATTTTAGTTCAAATCAGCACAACTTAATGATAAGATCTTTCTCTTTTAATGTAATTTAGTTTTGGGAGTTGAGTTATCTAAGTGTTAAATTGTCACACTGAAAATTTCGGGTTGGATTGGTTTTCCTGTTAGTTTTTTCTACACGCCAAAGTCTACTCCGATGTCATATCAGAGGTTCATGCACATGGCTTTGTGCGTATATTTTATTTTGTGTATGAACACAAACAAAAAATAAAAAAAACACGATGTTAGGTTGACCTGAAGTTTTCATGGACCCAAGGTAGATCCAGGAAAATACCACTCAGGGCAAACCTAGGTTCACTTTGGGGGGATAGTAAGAGGCATTATCATGAATTTTTCTGACTCAAATTCATAATTTTTTTGTAACAAAAGAATAATCTTATTGATTTCCACTTCCCTTTTCAGAAAAATATGATCAAACCATATTACATTTCATCTTATGTAATTCTTTTATTCACAAGTAAAATAGGCCAATGGAATACCAAAACTGGTTGAGGTTGAGAATGAGAATGAAGGATAAAGTATATGTTGCAGCAGCTGGAAAGGACCGTTTCTTTGTCAAAGTTAAACGCGTAAGTTGCAAGTTGAACCGCTGAATTTTCTTTAACATTCTTCATGTCTGACTTCCACTTCATTTTCCCTTTTCCTTCCTTCTTCCAAAGTTTGGAAATTTCTCCTTCAATTTGGGACGATATCAGGCTTACTTGGCGGCGTTAAAGAAATCCTATTAAGGATTAGACTGAAACACAGACTTTTGAACAATTACCAATGGCCTAAATACAGATTCATAGTTTTCTAACATACAATAAAATTGGCAAGAAATATAGAACATTTCACGATGTTATAATACTAAAGATGCCATCTTTCTAATCAAAGCGGAAAATAAATCAATAAATTTAATGGAAAATCCCATGATATTATTACTCATTTAACTTCCTTGCTTTCCGTTTCAACAAACTTTGTCTGTGCTTGAAGAGGTCAGGCTCATATCATATGGACAGGTGCAGACGAAAACATACCCACCATTTTATTTAAATAGCTTTGGCTAGATAATCCACCTGTGGCATCTAAAGAACACGTCTTTTCTGCTCTTTATGTGCTTTAATATAGTAATCATCCGAAGAACGAAAGCCTGACAATCCTGGCAAGAAGTTGAAAGCGAAGGAGAAAGGGAATCTAAAGTTTGTTGTTCAAAGTTTTCAACTTGGCCAGTCCATTGTAGTCAGAAAGGTGAATCTTACGACAAATTCTGGGATGGAAGTAGCATAATACCATCAATCTACTCGAGCCCATTTGCTTAGTTTACCTGGAAATCAGTTTACCAATGCCTGTTTGCTTACTTTACATCGAAAAGATGGTCTTTTTTTTTTTTTAATTCACAAACTCCCTCATTTCCTCAGTTTATTTGTTCAATCTTTACGTGTGAGATTTTCATGTATCAGGGTCGATGGAGATCGATAAAGCAATCAGAGAAAGCGATGATACGAGGCTCAAGACCAAGTACAAGAACGCTATCTATGTTATTCAAAGAGCTCTTGCTCTATATTCGTAAGTTTTTCTTTGCTTTATTGGGGGCATTTGGCAATTCTTGGTGGTGGTTAAAGATGTTTCAATTTTCCTTGTATTTCTGAAACTTAATGCTGAATTACGTATTCAGTTTATTGCATCAGGGGTTGACAGACGAACCCCATTTTCCGTCAAGATGACTTGAAATAGAGAAATGAGCCTAAAACACCTTCACAAACTCTTGAATTTACGAATACTGAGAACTTGTTGAAGTTGAGGGGAGTAAACGCAGTAGGAATGTAGGATAGAATGAGATAAAGTGCATATCATAAACAGCATTTTCATTGTCACAAAAGCAGCGCTCTTCCGTGTTACCTTCCATGGTGATTCCAGGAGATGCATTTTTCCCATTTTACAATTTTGTTTCTGAATATGAGAAAAAAATTTTCTGCATTTAGCATGTGCCATGAACAATGTCAATATTTAATTTCTTCAAGTGAAGAACATCTTTGAAGAAGAATATTAAGTAGATAAATCACTTATCCTTGTTGATTTGTAAAAATGATGGAATACATTTGCATGAAAGCATTTTGACAATATTCTTTTATATCTATCCAATGGTAATTTTGCACTTTCCTCATAAGTAGTTGTCTTCTGTGTAAGGAAACATGGAATACATTACAATGGATGGTCGTTTGGCATGTTCTTGTTGATAGTTTTATCCAAGTCAGGATTCCTTAACTATTATGGTTTTCTAATTGAGCATTAACACTCACCTTGCTAAATCCTTTTTTTTTTTTGGAACATTGGATGAAATTTTTTGAGGGAGCTGACTGAACAATTGAAGTCACTTACTATTAGTCAATGACAGATTAACCAATTTTGGACATACTTGAAACTATATAAGCATATCTACTTTGATCTTTCTAAGAAACGCGCTTAAATGTCTGAGAGTTATGACGATATTCTGTGGGAATGGTGTCTAGAATGTAGAAATCATTTAAAATTGGAATAAGTTTGAAAAAAATTATTATCCATGTCATATCATTACTTTTGAAGGATGTTCAATAGTATGATTAACCAAGACCATCTTGCCTCCTGATCAGCCTTTCTTGAACATTTAGTTTCTTGTCCTGTTTTGGAAGATTCATCATGTTTTGTCCCTATACACCTACATGTAGGTGTAATGTGTCTCAGAAAAACTGGCATTGGTATTTGGAAAATAATTTATAAACAGTGTAACATTTCTTTATGAGGTTTTACACTGTTATTTGGACTTGAGGTGCACACTTACATGCCTGCACATGTTCAAATTCCTAAAAGGTTTCAAGTGTTCTGGTTCTACTTGATCTAAAAAGCTTCCATTCTAATGCTTCAAGTTCTACTAATGTCTTATTAGCAGGATTGAGGAGGTTGCCTTCAGCTTTAATGGAGGAAAAGATTCAACTGTAAGTTCTGTTCCATATTATCTTGAACATACCCTTATTTAGAGTGCGTTTGGTTCAGCTTTTGGCAGGTAGAAAAGCACTTTTTTCTACTGCAAAAGCTATTTTAAGGAAAAAATAAGTATTTGGCTGTAAATTTCAAAAGCACTTTTGGAGTAGACATAACTTTTTTAAAAGCTAAAATATAGCTTTTTCAAAAGCTCAAATTTGGAGCTTTTCAAAAAAGCACTTTTTCAGGTAGATTTTTTATATCAATTAATGAG
>JANQAP020000152.1:2359112-2371814 GCA_026874005.2 Erythroxylum coriaceum
TTATAATTATCAATTTCAATATATAATTTCAAGAAACATTTGAAAAGTTTTAAAGTTTTGCGTTGTAAATTTAAAAGAACAATTTTAAAAAGCTCAATACACTTCCCAGTAAAGAAAAATTAAAAAAGATAAAAGTAGAGAATAATTATAATAGCTATTAAAATACATAAAAATATTATCCAAAATCAATTTTACTTCTTATAAATACATGTTATTTGTTGTGAGTATTCAAATTTTATTATTGACATTTTCAAAATCATGTTAACTTTAAAAATACATATATAGAGAATATTTATAATAATCTTATTATAAGTATATATATTTAATAAATTCATAATTTTTGAACTTCCTATGAAAAATATCTTTATGTCATTTTTAATTTTTATAAAGCTATTTTTATTTTATTTTATAATATATTATTGAAAATAATTAAATGATATAAATAAACTCATCTTAATTTTACGAAGTCTACTTATTATTCTTTTAAATTAAAATTTTATTTATTAACATATAAATCAATTTTGATTAAACATCTATTTAAATTTACTTTGATTTTACAAATGCATTAAATATATTTTAATAATATAAATTTAGTTATTTAAAATAATTAATATTGAGTTACAAAAAAAAAACATAAAATGAAAGAGCTCGGCAACGCCAGAGTTCATCTTTAAATCAGATGGTCGTGATGAGCCCTACCCATCACAGAAGGCGCATTTGTCGTCACAGCTCCCCAAGAATTGCACCAGCCGGGAATCGAACCCGGGTCTGTACCGTGGCAGGGTACTATTCTACCACTAGACCACTGGTGCTTGATGCTTTGGCAATCATAAAAATAATAAAAATTGTAATCCTAGATAGATTCATAACTCGTGATTGTGGTAAGAGGAAGAAACAGAGTGAAAATAACATGGAAGCCAATGACAACAAGAAAAGACTTGAGAACACCCCTGCTCTGCAGCTCCCTGTGAATCGCCATGGAAACCTCAAAACTGCTTCCAGCGATGAAAACCTCCTCAACATTCTTAACCACATCAAGTCGTCGAAGACCCCTGTAAAGTCTCTATTCCCCCAACTTCTCCCCTCCTCTGCCTCTTTTGTTTTCTTCAGAGAGACCAATCAATTCATTTTTGTATCTTGCTTTGCAGGCAGTCATTAACTATGGCGCTTCATGGTGAGCCATATCACACACACGCTCGCACTCTTTTAATTATATATTTCATTTTATGACTTCGTTTCGTGCATGCAAAGTGTTTGATGGTGTGCTTCTTTCACTTTGGTAACTCTAATTGTTTGGCTGTCAGGTGTGGTGTGTGTAGCCAAATACTTCCTGCATTTTGCCGCCTCAGCAACAACTTTCCGAAGCTTTCATTTGTGTATGCAGACATAGACGAATGCCCTGAAACCACTCAACACATTCGCTACACTCCTACTTTTCAGTTCTACCGTGACGGCGAAAGAGTTGATGAGATGTTTGGTGCCGGAGAAGAGCGCCTTCACGACCGCCTGTGGTTGCACTCATAATATTGTCATCCTTTCTCCGCTCCTCTTTGAATCAATAATGTTCTTCTCGTTGTACTCGTGCTTTTACCCATTTTTTATATTAGATTTGAAGGTACATTCTCTGATTGGGTTCGAATTCTCCATGTTGATTTTGGTATTATAATCTCAAAGTTGGTAAATCCTTGAAAATTTTTCGATCCCAAAATTGGTAAATCCAAATGAATGAATGACAGCAGGTTAATGAATAGGAAAACAACAATAGACAAACATACAAGGGAAATTGCTATTCCTTTCTAAAATAGGTACTCAACGAGCACACATGTTGTGTCCGGCCTCAAACTGACGTGTATGCAATCAGAGATCATGCGCTGAAGCTTCTTTATTCTCCCCGACAAGTAAAATACAAACTGAAGGCCTTGCCTCAGGCTTTCGGCTTGAGGAGCTTGACAGTTTCCCAAGTAAAATCAGCATCGTCACGGCCAAAGTGACCATAGGCAGCTGTCTTCTGATACCTGAAGTTTCCTCCCCTTTTGAGGTCTAGATTGATGGAAATCATTCCAGGCCTAAAATCAAAGTTTTCCTTAATCAATGCTAAGATATCCTTGTCAGGAATTTTTCCAGTTTTGTAAGTGTCCACGAAAACCGACAGTGGCTCTGGTACTCCAATGGCATATGAAATCTGAACAATGCAACGGCGTGCAAGTCCAGAAGCCACCACACTCTTAGCTGCCTGCCTGGCAATGTATGCACCACTCCTGTCCACCTTTGTGGGATCCTTCCCAGAGAAAGCACCTCCACCATGAGCACCCCATCCACCGTAAGTGTCTATAATAATCTTGCGGCCAGTAAGTCCTGCATCTCCATGTGGTCCACCAATGACAAACCGACCGGAAGGGTTGAGGTGGAAGATGGTGTTGTCATCAAGATATTGAGCTGGGATGACAGTTTTAATCACATGTTGTTTCAAATCTGTTGCAATTTGGTCGTTTGTGACAGTCTCGTCATGTTGGGTTGAAATAAGAATGGTGTGAACCCGAGCTGGTACCATAGCTCCACCTTCATTGCGGTATTCAACAGTGACTTGGGTCTTACCATCAGGCCTCAGCCAAGCACAGGTCTTGTTCTTTCTGACCTCTGTAAGCTTGGCACCAAGCTTGGTGGCAAGGACATGAGTTAATGGCATGAACTCGGGTGTCTCATCGGTGGCATAGCCAAACATGTGGCCCTGGTCACCAGCTCCAATGTCCTCAGGTTTCTTGGTGAGATGGCCGTGAACTCCTTGAGCAATGTCAGGACTCTGTTGCTCAATGTTGACAAGGACCTTGCAATTGTCAGCATCAAGCCCAACATCCGCAGATGTAAATCCAATGCCCCTGCAAGTGTCACGAACAATCTTCTCATAATCAACTTTAGCCTTGGTAGTGATCTCACCAAAAACCATAACCATGTTGGTCTTAGTACATGTCTCACAAGCAACTTTGCTTTCTGGGTCTTGCTCCAGACATGCATCAAGGATTGCATCCGAAACTTGGTCACAGATCTTGTCGGGATGGCCTTCGTTCACAGACTCAGAAGTGAACAAGAACGTATCCATTGCCTAACAAAGTATCAGACAGAATCTCAATCAACTCAACAACACACAAACATTAATGACTTTGCACAAACTATAGAACAAAATGGATGATCCCACACAAATGAATAAGCAAATTACAATAACCCAGAGAAATTAAGACAGTTCTAAAGGAAGGGAATTGAAAGAAGGCGCACCTTAATAAGGTAGAACCTGACGAAGAGACAGTGTAGGGGAGAGAGTGAATGGAAAGGGAGAAGAGAGCGGGCCTGCTAGTTTTCGATAACTATATAAAAGTCGCGACGTCGTTTGACGCGCTCTTTGCGTTTCCCCGTTTATATCGGCCAATTCCATCATGAGATGTGGTTAATTCATCTGAACCATCCAGTCTGTGAGGCCAGGTTGGATTGGAGAACATGAACAGTATGGAAGATAGAGTGTAGTTGGTCATGGTTGTTGGTCACATGGGTCCCCTTAACTACTGGGGTTGGGCCCCATTTGCTCCTAGCGGGGACGCGGATCATGTGTTCGGATCTCGTTTCATACCGTTGGGGTAATAATCGGGTCCACAATGCAGGACAGATCCATCTGTATCTCAGGAAGAGATTACCTGTCCCAACAACCTGTGCAATGTACCATTGTGAGAGCAGAGTAGGCACAAGTTTATTGACACAGGCTATTTGAAACCCTCAATCTCAGTTCTTGCGACTTCATTTCATTAATTATGTGAAGCTAATAATGTTACGGATGAAAAAGGGCGTGAATTTGACTTAGCCGTTACCTGACACTTCAAAATAAACGTTATTTTATACTTTAAATTTAAGAAATTGGTCGGGTAGCTCCCAGCCCAGCCCAGCAAATGCCCAACAAATCAATGCACAACAAAAAAGATGTTACACGTTTTCTTTTCTTGTATAATATTATGAAAAGGGTTACATGAAGGAACAATAACGAAGCTAGATTGAACGCTAACAAAATGTTGCATATGATCAATAACTAAGACCAAGTTGGAGTCCAAGGGCAGCATGGATAAGAAACAGGGTCATGATCCCACTGCCCAAGATCCCATGAACATTTCTTAATCCTGGATTTCCCTGTACGCATTAAAACCAAAACTTAGATCCACAAACTACAGGCAACAAAGAGTAAGACGATATATTATATGTAAATTACCTCAAACAATGCAGGCAGAATGGTTTGGATAGTCAAGAGAGCCAGGCCGATGAAACCTGTCACAGCATGAGGGCTGCAAGTGCAAACACATTGCCAGACATTATTATTCTGAAATACATTACTGAAACGATTGCCGGATAAACATCAAAGTCCTCACCTTTCAAAGATGGGCTTATCCGAAGTGAGCAAAGATGTTATTCCACCAGTTGCTCCAAGGGCAAAGAAGAAAAACATTCCTCCAAGAAGTTTAGGGTGCAGCTCTTTGGCATAGGCCTTCTCCTCCTGAACGTATATCAAACAAACTCAGGACATGCACTGGGTTACAAACATGTCGTGTCTTAAGTAAGATTCTCATACCACATCATCGGAGTAACGGATTCGAAAGCCAAGATATGTTCCATAACCACCCATAGCAAAAAGCACAACAGCCTAGAGATTGCAGGAAGACAGTAAGGACAAACGCATCATAAACTTGATAGGGATCAGAATAAAAGGGTGTACATCAAGTAGAAGAACTATACCATGTTGCCTGGGTGACCCCAATGCACTAGCCAGTCAGGAAGATTCCAAGACTTCACCAGCTCAACAAAAGGCCCAAAGAGAGACCTCACAGTACCAGCTGTTCAGATTTTCAAATGTTCAATAAGCAATTAGAAACTTGCAATGCACCAATCTCTGAGAATAGAGGAATGTCTCAGAAGTGAGCTCTCCAAGCTATGAGAACCATAGCAATTCCTATGGCGTTTGGATAAGTAATGCACCCAAAGTCACTCACAGATCGATTGATAACATATACCAGATGTGTACCCTAGTTTTCTTAAGCTTTACATTCTAAGCTGTTGAAGTCTCCAAAACGGACCAATTCTAGCCGTAACAACTGAAACTTAGTTCGATGGTAAGGAACACCCAACAGAAAGTTGGGAAAAGGGGAGAAACAAAGTACGTGAGCGGCTGATTTAAGTCCAGTTAAGTACCCTATGTATGGACTTCAAGTTTATTAGTCTGCTTCAGGAACATTATTAGACTAAATAGTTTCAAGATATGGCATTACTCCGGCAACTCGTATATGTTAACATTAAATATCACAGTAGTCACCTAAAGATCATAGTTAGCTGTAAATGACAATATCACATTACCTCCGGGAAGTGCAGCCGCAAATAGCAATGGCAGAGGAGTGAAGGAATACAGCAGTGTCTCTTTAGACTCGTTCAGGTGCTTAATTTCTTCAGTCCTACTCGTATCAACCCCTTCAACGTGCTCATTCCTCAAGCAGAAAGATGACTGGAAAAATCTTCTCTTTCTAGTACTAGATGGGATTTTAAAGAAAGTTTCGGTGGCAGAAGTACTAGAAAATGATGAAGAAGAAAGAAAATAAGCATTTTTCAAAGAAAGAGGTATGGGAGTGCTAACTACTGCCATTTTCAGAACACAGAACACTCAAAAGAGGCTTGGAACAATCTACCTCTGGTTGTGATAGGGATAGAACTTAGAAGAAGAAAAGGAACTTCGAAGATATAGAGAAGAGGTATGGTAAGAAGAGAGGCGAGGCTTTTGACACGCCTTCGGAATTAACTAGAATGAGCTTTCTTGCGTGGTCTCCACACGCTCCCGAGCCTATATTTGCTGATCCAAGCTTTTGGGCATTAGTGGACCCGTTTGTCGTAAAAGGGGTTACCTCTCTTCGGCGGTGACGATAATAATTCTTGGAATGTCATTTGGTTTTTTGTTACAAATAATGCTTCAAGCTAAATAATACTAACGTTATGTTGAAAACCTGAACATACAAGACGTTACATTCCATCTTCTTGGGCTCTTTCTTCAGCGCCTGAGTTCAACTGTTGTTTTCCTCTTTCTTAGTTTCCCTTCTTGAGCACTTGTAATAAGATGCAGAATTCTCAAGTTTATAAGATCTTCGTTGATATTAGAATTCAGCAAATAGCAGTTTTTATTTTATTTTCTTCAAACATTTGATAATGCCATAATGAAGAACTTCAGAGAAATTTTTCTGAAACGTATTCCAAAGTTATCTCAGAAGGGTTAGAAACTGATAGACATTTCTTCAAGATATTAACATCCATTTCACCAAAACAAAATTTCATTGCTCCTACAACACCATGCATGAGCCCAACTCCGAATAACTACACATTCAGAGACCTTATTATACTATTTACATTACCGCTTCAGTTTCAGGCAATTCATGTCCTCCATTCAGTTTCATCTTCATGCCCGTCCACTGCAAGTCTTGGATCCCCCTATCCGCAGGTGGCCAGTTCCTAGCTACAGATGTTGGCTTATCTGACGCAGATTTGATTATATACACTTTTCAGAAGGTAGAAAAGTTGGTGATAATCCAAAATCTAGAGCCTGCTTGCATGTCTTCATTGTTTGTACAGGGTCTAGAACTCTAATATCTTTCACCATATCCTGTGGCGTAAAGATTCTAAATTTTAATCAGTAGCGTAAAACACTGCCAAAGTTTTTGAATGACTCAATTTAAGATTATTCCGTGTAAATGACTAGTAAACTTTAAAGACTAACAAAGCCGGCTGTACTGAAGAACGAAAAGAAAGGAATGACAGAAAACAGATTGAACGTGGAAGTTTTTCACACCAGAACGATCATAATAGAGGTCAAATATTCATTTTACTTTGCAAGCAAATCCATTTACAAAATTCAATGCATGACAGTAAAACGTTTTATAAAGCAGAGACACATAGCTTTGCAAATTGCAACTACATAAAGGAGAACATATCTAGGAAAAGAATGATTCCTTAGATCCTATGGTTTGATGTTGACTAGGCAATAAATCTCAGTAAGTTGGTAATTAGTATTAATAAACTTCATCTGGAGTTTCACAGGCTCACCATGCAAAACTGACATATGACAGGGATGGAAAAAGGCTTCCTACAATATAGTTAAGGGATTGTGAGAAGAAAACGATCCATTTACCTTAAGGGTAGATATAACTAGGGTATTCTTCCATCTAGAGGTTCCCAACAGTATCATCCATCAACCCTTAGGATATTGTTAGAAATTCCACTTCTGGTAACTACCTCCCGCAGAGGATCAACTTTCCAATGGCCATCAACAATGAATTTTATCTGCAATAACAAAAATATGAAGTAAATAACTAGTTCATGTCACATTAGAATATTGGTATGCAAACTTTGAAGATGGATAATTCTTCAGAAGATGCAACGTTTTACATAAGATCATTCAATAGTCAATGAACTGTTTACTCACTGCACAGTTAGCAGTCTGCCCCCAAACCAGTGCATAAACAATTCTTAGCATCAGATCTACGGATTTGAGTTCATCTTTCCATATGATTTGATTAGATTCTCACCAGGAACCAGGACCATCTTGTCATAAACAGGCATTTTAAGTTACAGAAAATGGTATCTCCAGAGGATGGCTATCACAAATCAATCCTTTCAGAATTTTATTGGTTTATCAATTTCATACCAATGCCAAACAGCCTCTGATGTGTACTTCTGCCGAACTCGCTTAAATTGTTTGATATGTCTACCCACTGCCCATTGACACTATTAACTGATAAATTATCTAGTAAAATAATGACATAATGAACACAACAAAGTTGACAGTTCAAAAGCCTATCACTGGACTGATTATAATTTGTCAGATAAATAGAACAGCCGCATCATCAATTCTAGTTAACATAAGTTATAACCTCATATACTCCAGGATAAAGCCACAGCATCGTTGACCAAACTCTTGATTTCCTGTTTGAACATATCACAAAAGTGAAATTGTTGAAACTTTTGATAGGGAAAAAATGAACTGCCATATTCCAAGATAAAAGGAAAAAAGAGAAGAGATATTAGAAAATACAAAAGCAATCAAATGTCCAAATACTCAGATTTCAGAATCAGCTAGTTATAATGACCAAAAGGACTCAGAGTGTAGCTGCCGTGCAAGAAGAATATGCAGAAAACTGGCTGAACACAAATTGATGTTCCAATAAAAAGGAACAGCAACACCTAACAAGAATGCATCTTTATTTAGGAGTACTTAAATAGAAGAGAGGATGTTGTAAAACCTTGATCCAGTGGAATCTCTAACGGTACTAAATGGCTGAGGATCCATTCTAATTCGGTGATGCCAACCATTGAAGCTGCCAGTCACCTCCACAACATCACCTTCTCCACAGTATTGGATCTTAACCTGATAAGATCTGACATCCAGTCAGCAACCTGAGTGGAAATGCATCCTAAACAGAATCTTCAGAAGACAGTAGCTCCATAGTTGACAAAATGACTAATAAAGAAATATATTGTAGGATCATTGATTGATCCACCCTTCAGTGGCAATCAAGTTTGGAACACAGGAGTCCAGGAACTTACTGGATAATTAAGTTATGTCACCATTTTTCACCTCAAGATGTCAAGGATGACTACGTTGTTTAATACACTTATATTTACCTTGATCATATTACCACCCAAAAAGCAACACAGTAAAACAACCCCTTTAACTACCAGTATAATCTATTCTGGTTATTGATACTCATTTTTAGCATACACTATTAGAAGTCCCTTTCTGTGTCCAGAAGTACACTAGAGATGCTGTCAGCCATTGTCCGCTGGCGCATTCTTTTAATATGGAAAAACAAATTCAATTGGACAATACCTCCACTAGTCCAGAAAGGCTTTCTTCAGCAGCAATTAATTCAGCATCTTTTTCTGAGATAAGCTTCTGAGCTTTGCTTATTTCTTTTTCAGCCTTTGTTTGCAAATCAGAAAGAGCAAGCTGTAGGCAAAAAATTAGATTTATCTAAATTCTTCGTTATGACATCATTTGCACAATTTGAAACAATAACTATGGACATGAATAAGTGATTGCCACAATCAGCAAGCAGAAAATATTGACCCTAATTTCCAAGTTTTATACAAAAAGGATTTTATGGTGAAAAGAAGGGAACACATTAAGCAAGAATTAGAATACACAAGGGATAAGATAACAGAACTATATGGAAGAATTTCATTTCAATCCTAAAGCCAATTAAGTTTTATATCACACTTGGTGCTTATTCACTAGACAGGCCAGTTCAATAGCATAAGTTTCTACTAAACAAATACTTCAGCATTTGGGTCTCATTTCCTTATTATAGTGAAGGCACAAGTGGTTCTTGCCCAACAATGTCATACTTGGTACCAATTATCGAGTCTACTTACAGTGTTGTCGACAGGTTGAATAAAATGACTGTTGGGCATATACCTTTTCCTTATCAACCAGTTCCTTCAACCGAGATAACTCTAACTCCTTCTCATACTGAGCAGATAGAATATGCAATTAAACAAATTCATCCATGAGTTATTCTCTAGACATAGTGCAATTGTAAGTGAAAAACAAGACAGCTTAAAGGGAACATATATAATGGTACCAGCATGGATTTGAGATGGTTAATGTCAACCTGATTTTGTCCTCCAGTAGTCTGCGTTGGACAAGGAAAAAAACCTATGAATAAGAAGTCAATAAACACTAAATCAAACTCAAATCATGATAACCCGACTAGTATGCTGATAATAAGCATAACAATATCAACAATGAGAATGGAAGATGTCCAACTACCGCAGCATCCAACTCCTTGCTGGAATAAGCATCAGCTGCTGAACAGCCATCCCTACAATTAATTAAAACAGGAAAATAAATGGAATTAGAAAGGAGAAATGCAAATTACTTTAGAAAAAGAGTTAACTAAATAGCAGTCTTGATTACAATCTACCAAATTGTCACCGGAAAAGTCAAAAGATAACTTGAATCAACTGTAAATCCAATACTCAATAAAGCTATCTTGGATTAGAAGAACAAATATCCAACAACTTCCAGTATTCTTGTTAAGCAGGATACATCTTAATTATTTAACATGGAAAAGAAGAACTAATTCACACTTCTACGTTTATAATATATAAAGAAGAAAAAAGGAGATCTCACATAATGGCATCAAACAAGAAGTAGGAGCACATCTAAAACCATAAATCTGGTCCTTGTAAGTGTATATACAATGCAAACCTAAGAAGGTCATCTGCAGCTGCAAGTTCAGGTCTGGATATAATCCCATTCTTTGTTGAAGCAGGATTACTCATGCTAAAGGCATGCCCAAAGCTCTCCTCAGAAGGGTTCTTCGATAGCATGTCAGTTGACTTTTTTAGATCAAATCCCTCATTTAATGTCGCATCACGTTCTTCCAATATTCCATAGATATCATCTGATACACAAGTATGCCCTATTGGTTAGCTTCACAAGGCACAAACAAAAAGGATTCAAATTCCAATTTACTTTGATAGGAGCTGCATCAGAATTCATCATTGCAAGGAACACAGTGGCATAGCATTGAAGAATGTATTAGCATTTTAAATGGAAGATATACCTGCAAGTATGCCAGGTCAAGAAAGTCACTCTGAATGCACTGAAGAGAATATGAAACTTCAAAACCAGGTAACAACAAAATGACTTGAAGCAGATTCAGTTACTCTTAAGTGAACAACTTTGAGCCTCACTGCATGATTGTTTTCATACTAAACAGAACCAAGATTAATTGCATATTGTTAAACTCACCTTCAATAACATCCAAATCTCCACTCTCTATGAATTTTGCCACCACCTCCTCCAATGTTGAAGCCTGTGTTGAGTGCATCGGCATTAAACCATGATTGGTATTGTTGCATCCAGGAACAGTATCTGCGTAATTGTCATAATCTTTTGTGGCTGAATATTCAGCTGCAGACAATGTTTCTTCAACCACATTTTTTTTGTTCTCATCCTGATTTTTTGAATGGGACAAAACTTCACTCTCCAAGGGGAAATTGGCTGAAGTTTGTACACGCTTGCTGTTATTTTCATCAGAACTGATATCTTCATACACATTCAAACTATATTGATTGTTGTTCACAACAGAGACTTCGGTTTCCAAGGAAATATCCTCAACCATTCCACAGATCTCTTTATCCTGTGGCTCTACAGTACTTGATTGCCCTGACATGGAACCATCTTTTACATGTTTGAAGTCCTCATCTTGAGGTTCTGTAGCATAAGAGACCGTTGGCAAGGAACCACTTACAGTCATGTTTTGAACATCATCATCTTGCTTGTCTAGATTAGAAACGGTCATTTCTTCTGAAGAAGAATTGAGAGGCATCCCCAAAGAAATATAACTATGATCACCAGAGTCATGTTCTAAATCAACTACTAAACTGTCAGAGTGGCCAGATGCAGTCAGAACTTTAGATGGCACCAAAGCATCTTCCATTTCATCCCTCGCTTTCTCATCCTGACCTTTTAAATGGCAGAAAGCTATCAACAATGGCAACAATGGAAAAAAAAAAAAAAAGAAGAAAAAAAAGCATTGTAAATAAGAACATATATAGATATGTTGGTATACCCTTAGAAGCACTGCTTAGATCCTGTCCATGAGTTGATCTCTTCTCCAAATCAGGAACATCAGTATCTGCTTTCACCGAGCTTGAAAGAAGATTCCTAATAAGTTTATATCCCCTCCTTCTCACAATGTTTGCAAGGTCAGTCCTATAGTACAAGGGAGAGAAACAGGTTTAAAATATTTTTAAAAATTCCCTTTGAGTAGAAAAGTGCAAGTATGTAGGCAAGATTGCTGGTTTATTTTCATATCAAGTTCAGAGAGGTCTACCTTTTTTTTTTCTGAAGCAAAACAGAAAAAGAAAGACCTCTAATGCGTATAAAGAAAACAAGTTTCATGGACAAGCTGTTATTGCATAAGCCAATCGGCTAATTCCCATGAGATTAAACTACTTCAGTTGAGTTATTACCATATCTTTACTTGGGATATACTGTTCTTCATGACATCAAAGCTGACAACTCATTACATGTGTTAATATCATCAACCCCGAATTAGAAGGCAGACTTTCAAACAAATTCAAATTAGAACCCTTTGAAATAACACGTGCCGTTACAGAGCGAGACTCAAACATACAATCAAAGCCAACATAGAAAACAGCATTTTCCCATTTCTGCAAAAATATAAAAATAAAAAGATCAAAAGGAGAAATGGAAAACCTTCCATGATCGGAGAGCTCCTTCATAGTTGGGACATGATCATCTGGAAGTCCAACAGCCATTACAAATTCGCGAATATCATTGCAAAGCTCCGCATTACTCTTCACCTTTCTCCTGCATCATCATTTCCAGTTTCAATCTAAATGAGCGAAACCTACCCATCAAATAACTCTCAACTCAGCAAAAAAAACATCAAAAAACAACTTAAGAACCTGGACTTTTTCACCGAACAAGCACATATTTTAAAACGCTTTCGATAAGGGTACTCGTAAATCTTCCAGCGGAGCCCAAATCCCAGTAGTTGGTGTTGTTGTATAGACAAACATGGGCTTGCAGAGGTAGGCGAAAGCAAACACGGGAATTTGCAAACGGAAACAGCCATGAGAGAACTGTTGAACTGAGGTTTG
>JANQAP020000153.1:128096-142314 GCA_026874005.2 Erythroxylum coriaceum
TTGGTAAGGTGCCACATGTAAGGGTCGAACCAGGTGAGCACAGAGAAAGCACCTGACCCGATCCATATGTTCCAAAATCGTTCAGGGTCCGCATGAGGGACTCCCGGGTCACCCCTGTAAGCATTTCCAAAGTACTTTTCCATATCGTTCTTTCTAGTCTCCTCAGTCCCTCTCTCTCTCTCTCTTATCGCTTCTTAGTTCACTTACGGTATAGACCCATACGAGAAAGACACAAGACCTTATCTTTCCTCGTGATATACTTAAGTCTCTCATAGGGACAGGCCCAAACCTGGTCCATTCAAAAGTTTGAAGCCCGACCCCAATTGTCCCCGAGTAGTTCAAATTGTTTACTCGAGCGACGAGACAATGGAATTACAAGTCTTAAGCCGTTGTGAGAGAGCTCTCTATAAATAAAAGACTCGATTTTTCGTTTTGGGTACGCAGCTTCCGTCTGTTCTCTCTCGATCTCTCACTTTAGGGGTTTTCAATCCTCAATTTTCCCTCCAAAATTCACATCCAAAAGAACCAAAACCCTGAAGTTTGGTCCTTCGGATCAATAAAAACCCTAGGATTTTGCCTTCATTTTATTTCATCGTTGCTTTGCAATTGTTTCTCTACTTCAAGTTCTTTACTTTCAGCCTCCATTTCTGCTTCATCCAACTCCAATTTGGTTGGGGGCCATTTTTGCTATGTTGAGTTAATTTCTGCGTGCTAAACTTAGGATCCCATCTTTGTTGGACCGTTTGTTTGCGGAGAAAATTGGGAAGGGAAAACGAGGAAAGATTCAAATTTTGGATGATTATTTGATGTTAAATAACAGGGAATTTTAGAAAAGCTCTAATTTTGACATGTGGGTTGAAATATGAGAAATGGAGGTGCAAGGAATACATCGGGAATACCCAAAGCAGATGAGTTTGGCCGCGCAGTGGCGAGAGTTGCAGTCTCGCAGATTTGTTTGGGTTTGGGGTTTCAAGGTTTTAAAGAATCGGCTTTGGATTCGCTCACGGAGATTACAATCCGATACCTCAGTGACTTAGGCAGGAGTGCAAGATTCTACTCGAATTTATCAGGTAGAACCCAATGTAATGTTTTTGATATAGTTAGATGTTTGGAAGACTTAAGCATTTCAGGGGGGTTTGCAGACACATCAAGTTCTGGTAATTGTCTTGTTAGTTTCGGAACAGTTAGACAGATGATTGAATTTGTGGGTTCTAGTGAAGAGATTCCCTTTGCACAACCAGTTCCTAGGTTCCCGGTTAGTAGAGATGCGAGGTTAATTCCTAGTTTTGTGAAAATGGGTGAGGCCACACCTGGGAAACATATCCCCCCTTGGTTGCCCGCGTTGCCGGATCCTCATACTTACTTGCATACACCTATGTGGAATGAGAGGGTCTCTGATCCTCGTGCCGACAAGATTGAACAAGCCAGGCAACGGAGGAAGGCAGAGAGGGCTTTGTTGGGTTTGCAACAGAGGTTGCTCGCTAATGGTTCCATTGAGGCTTCCACCTCTGCGGATAGGAATGACGAGGATAGGGAATTAGGAGTAGCTGAGAGTAATGCTTCTGTTGCTGTGCCATCCAAATCCGAAGAGATGGATGTTTCTGCAGTTGTTTTGCCAGACAAGTTGAAAGATCATGTTTCTGTCATGGATGCGTTTGCACCAGCTATTGAAGCATTGAAAGAAAGCAGACTTGGTGATGATGGAGATAGTGAAAGAAGAATGCTACCAGAGAAGAGGCTTACCATAAACTTTAGGCTCAAAGCTAGAAAGAAGATGTTAGGCGAATCTTTGGATTTGAGGCTTTCTAAAAAGGGTGAAGGGAGGATGAGACGCTGGTTAGGAAGGGATGAGGAGAGAGACGACAGAAAGAGAAGGGCGGAATATATACTCAAACAAGCTATGGAAAACCCACAAGAACTCACTCTGTTGTAAAGTAATTCATTGACTGACTGGCTAATTCAGGGATTGTTTGTAGCAATGGGTGCTAGGTGCTCTATCGTGTAGCCTATAGTTCTTGAATAGGTGTTATGAGGTTCTTGTTTGAGTCCCAGTAGTCCTACGCTAACAATTTATAAAGGTATGTCAGAGCTTGTCTCATTGTGGCTTTGACTTCCACATCAACGTATCTTCTCTTTTTGTTCCACCATTCAATGGTTTAACAGTGCATCAACTTGTTTCTGAAGATGTTTATACTTCTCTGATTGAAATCATCTGTTACTTGTGATGCTTTTTCCTGTTGTTTGATCTATTTGTTTACTTGTTATTTGTTTTGATATGCAGTAAAAGGATATGTGCACACACTATGCAAGTCTGTCAAAAGTAGCATATTGCACTATAAGATATTTCTGTAGGTAATTTTACATTTAAAATTTTTAAAGGGAAATTAGATGAATGATGCTGCTTAATGAAAGAAACATTTGCATCCTAACTTATGTTGGGATCTACTATATCAATCCAGCAAGAAGAAAAGAAAAGATGCATTTCAACTTAGAGATGCATAGATAGAATTTGTCACCCTAAGTTTTATTACTGTGACCTTCCTAGTAGAATATAGAACTAAGGTTTCATGTCTGCCTATCTTCCATATACTTAACCATTCCTTTCCATGTTTGGTGAGATTCATGTGTTCACGATAGAGATGTTAATTAAAGTTACTTGTTATGACCACATGATAATTTTTTCATTTTAGTGCTGTTGTTCATGAGATAATTCAATCATTCTGGTACTTTACTTGAGAGGATCCCTGCATATACTATCCTGTTGTTTTATAATATCATTTTGAAATTATTCTGGGCTGGGCTGTTGCAGTAAATGTTTGCAGCACCCTGTTGATTGAACTTTAATATGATGCTGCTGAGGCTAGTGGCTTCAGAAATAAACTGAAGGATACAATACCTATCAATATGGCCATGAAGTTATTAACTGTGGCATAGTTCTGATAAACACAATTGCTCTAGGCTATTTAAGCATGTGGTTTGCAACGTGAAATGGTTATACTGTACCATCAAGTGTCCTTCGCATTTTTCAAGGTTGTAGATCTTTTTTACCAAGAGAAAAAAGTCCTAGATTCTTTATAGCTTTTTTACCAAAAGAAAAAGGTCCTAGATTCTTTATAGTTTCTTCTTTCAGTCACCTCCCAGGGACTCATAAATTGTTATGCAATTATTGCAATATGTGAGACAATTTTGTGATTGAAAGAATCTCAGGTATCTCTTTATATGTGAAACTTTTTTGTTAAGCCTTGGTTGCTATGACTGAGGAGCTTTTCAAATTTGACAGAGCCTAATCATGTGCCAGCAAAATTCTCATTTATGTACAGTTTTGATATTGCCCTTTTTATTGCTTATGTTCACTATTTCTAGTGATTCCATTCCGATGATCTATTTGCTGTCAAATCATCCAATATCACCCCTGTTTCTTTGTACTCGCACTAAATTACTGTCCAGACTACATAAAAGAGAAATGCATAACTGTAAGTGCCATTGGTTACGTACAGTGTACGAGGTGTTGTTTTCACACGGTTATCTGAATTGGTAGATGTTGATTTTATGATAGGTTTTGGCTGCCAAGTGAGGGGGATAAAAACGAGCTTGCATTTATTTGCCTAGTTTCAGGGTCATACGGAAAAGATTTTGTTTGAAGTATGGTGTTGTTAGAAAGATCTTGGAATTTGAGAAATGGATGTTTGGTATTGGGAAAACCAAGTGCTCTCTTTTTTTGATCGTAGCAAAGAGGAACTTACGAGCGTCTTTACGCCCTGGTTTTAGATGAGACTTTACATATTCTTATCCTCTTGTGATCTATTAACCATCCAACTGGTTTCCAGAAGTTTTATGATGCAAAAGCTATGACTGGGAACCAAAGCCTTAAGGTGCCGTATTAACAATCATTTGCCGTTATCGTTCACTAGGTGATTATGGCAATTGCTACTGCAATATTGATACCTCCTTTTGATATTATCGGCCTAAGGTTAGAGTTAGATGCATACTTCTGCTGTACAATGGTGTACATGTTTCGGTTGGATCAGCCTTAATTAACTATTGCCTTTATAAGAATATAACTATCAATTTCATAAACAGTGCGACTTACAGGAATATAAGTAGTAAAAAGAAGAGGATGCTGTTTACAGTAGAAAAGTAAAATAAAATAGAAGGGGGGGTCTGAAGTGTATGTGCAACGCAAAACCTCTCACGTTATATTTGTAATCCATAACCTTGTATGGATGTCCCATGAGACAACAACTAAATGATAAAAGGTAAGAAATTCCATGGTTATAGTCAACTTCACATCATATTCCAGGTGCTATCCAGAGTGAAAATAGACAGATTACTTACATTACTAGGGAAGCTCCGTTCACAGAACCAGAAATCATGCCAAAGCCGTGAACTTAACCTTGCTCCAACTGCAAGGTAGACTAATGTAATTAGTTCATAACCCTTAGCTAAGGGCATATCATTACTTTAATTGAAAGCATCTTCCAAGGCAAGAACAAGGTCAATAATAGATCAATAAAAGGTAAAACTATATAAAATACATGAAATACTTGTGAATAAGCAAACATTAATTAGAGCTTAGTCCCTTCCATCCCAAATTAGGTAGAGTTACTTTTCCAAATTATACAAGAGTATAGATAAATAGCCAAATTACCTATTCTACTCGAATTGGGGATGGATTCAGAGGAACTTCTCTGGTATTACTAAACCTTCCCGCATGCAAAATACAAACCTTGGGAACAACTTAAACACTACCTGCACGGTAGTTTATGTCTTACAATCAATCAGTTGTTTATAAATTTGGGTTTCTTTGCTTCCTTTGCCTCCCTTCCCCGTCGTTGCTCTAGTACATTTATGTTCCAGTAGAAATAATTGCCAACAAAATTGTCTCTCACTTGCTTTTTTCTTACGTTCTTCAACTTCCTTCCCCGTAAAGTGCCAAGTATCTCTGCTTCCAAATCCCAACCTTCGAATGGTCAGATTTGGAAATGGACTGAAGGGGCAGAGATTGTAGGCAATTTAACTTGCACTTAAAAAAAGAACACAAAGGTCATTAGACTTAAAATGCTAATCCATTCGCGAGGATTATTAATAACATATGCAGTTGCATGGTTAAACTTTGAACTGCTATGCCTTGCTTATAAAGGGGCTCTGGTGAAGAACAGAAGAAGACTCCGTTGACCGTTGTAAAGGTTTATATAAATTTACTAAAAGGTTTAAATCTTATTATCAAAAAGGCATAAGACGTAAAGGAGCTACCTTTCATTACTTACCTTATAAATACTAACAAAAGTTAAACAAGTGTATAATTATGGTGATTGTGATGAACCAAATTTAAAAAGGATCGGAAGGAAATGTCAAGAAAAATGTTCAAGTTATATAATAAGGTATGATTTATGTCTATATTTTATTATGTTTATGTATCAATCATGCTATAAAAATCAAAATGATCTTAATTTTCAAAAAATCTTATGAAAAATTCTATTTCCCTTCTACTGATCCTGCCCTGAATTTTTAATAGTGGTATCAAAGTCATCTTTACATCAATAATTTGATTAACATTGTTTTATTATTATTGAATAATTATGAAATTGATTATGCAAAAAATCACAAACCCTAATTCTATATGAAAAGTACCAAAATAGAACTAAATAATTCTAGAAATTTGAAAATCCCTCTCAAACACAAACTTGAATCTGAATATATATTAGAGACCTAGAATTTATGAACCTTGTATACAAGCCACCCAATTAGATTTGATCTAAATATTAAAGCTGTAACCCTTAATCTACTATTCAAATAAATATGCGTTTCTTAACTAACAAGGCTTAGCCTCGACCATCTAACAAAATAATAATAAAGTTTTAGAAACCTATTTAACGAACCAGTCATGTCCTCAAAGTAGTTAGTCTTGTGTTGTTTCTTCTATTGTGATAGAAGTTCTTGGTTGTTATGCACTGGTTAGAGGTGGTAGAAGATGGCTTCCTAGCTATAGTCTGGCTATTTGTGGAACCCTCATTGGTTGTGTTATTCATTGCACGACTGATGGTTGGCCGATGTTTTGTGGGTCTCATTGTTGATCTATGATTTAGTTAGAAGTTTCTAGAGTTGTCAACTATGGTGGATGTATTTGTAGAGATATGGTTTGTAAAGATAATATTTGATAATATTTACTGTACATATTTAGTAGAATCAGTTTAGGAAAGGTAGGCATAATTATAGGAGAGTTGTTGGTAAAGAGTGATCTTCAACAATATTTTTGGGATAAGTTCTTTGTATATAAGTGTGCTTCTCTGTAAATGATTATGTGTTAAATAACACTCCTAACATCATTCTCACCATTTTAGCATGGTATCAAAGTGGGTTTAAGGGACTATCGAAACAGATTGATCCCAATCCAGAAACGCATTACTCAGGCAAGAGAAGAAGATGGCAACAAAAACAGGCAAGCTATAAAGAGGAATCGAAACAGATTGATCCCAACCCAGAAACGCATTACTCAGGCAAGAGAAGAAGATGGCAACAAAAACAAGCAAGCTATAAAGAGGAATTCCAGTGACATCTCTGCTATATTTACACCCTTCGGATAGCCCTAGGGCATCAATTACTTCGTGTATTTTCAATGGAGAGACCTATGAGACATGGGAGAAGGCGGTGCAAGCAAAAAACAAACTTGGCTTCATCGATGGAACAGTAAAGAGATCGAGAGAAGAGGGAACACTAGAAGCACAAGTGTGGGATATATGCAACTCGATGTTGATTTCATGGCTGTTTAATGTGATTGATCAGAAATTACATCCAAGCATAACTTATGTAGAAAGTGCGAAGTGCTGTGGGATGACTTGAGGGAAAGTTTCTCGATTGGAAATGCACCATTCATTTACCAATTGAAAAGTGAATTAGCTTCTCTCAAACAAGGAGAAAAGAATGTAATGGGATATTATTCTAGGCTTAAGGCCATGTGGGACAAACTTTGGAGTTATTGTAAAGTTCCTAATTGTACATGTGGAGCAGTCGTAGAGTTTGTAAAAGAGAAGGAGGAGGAGAGAGTCCACCAGTTTTTGATAGGGCTAAATGATGAGTTATTTGGGACAATAAAATCTCAGATTCTTGCGATGGATCATTTACCTTCGATTGGAAGAGCCTATGCTATGGTGATACAAGAAGAAAAGCATAAAAGCGTAATAAGAGGAAGAGAAGACAAAAGTGATGCAGCAGCATTTGCTGTATATACCAGGGGTCGAGACAGAAATCAACAGCAATGGGAAGAAAATAAATCGACTTGCACGCACTGTGGCAAGTATGGACATGATGTGAGTGACTATTTTTAGATCAATGGCTATCCACTCAATTGGGGTAGTCGAGGGACAGGACGAGGCAAAGGAAAAGGGAGAGGCTCTGGACGAGGAAATGGTCAAAGAGGAATAAGCGTGAATGCAGTAGCTGCAGCGACAAATATTGGTAATGGACAACAAACAGGGGTCACGAAAGAAGGGGGGAAGCAATCCAAGGAATTGGATTCACACCAGATCAAGTGCAGCAAATTTTGGCCTTGATAGAACAATCTCCAAGCAGACAAGAGAAACTAACAGGTAATAATAGAGATTTATTGATAGAGGGGCGATGACTTCTCGACACGGGAGCATCGCATCATGTCACGGGATGCATGAAATTACTCACAAACATGCATGAAAAGGGTCGAGTGATAGTTGGACTATCGAATGGTGCATAAATCATAGCAACAAAGCATGGAAAGGTGAGAGTTGAGGAAAATATAATTTTATAGGATGTTTTATTTGTTCCTTCTCTCATATGCAACTTGATTTTAGTTAGACAATTGATGCATGAATTGAATTGTATTGTGACTTTTTCTCCTAATTGGTGTGTGATACAGGACCGGTCTACAAAGAACCCGATTGGAGTGGGTGAGCTAGAAGGTGGGGTCTAGTACTTGAGGATGAGGAAAGGAGAAAAGGCACTAAAGGTGACAAGCTCAATGAAAGGAGAGTTGTGACATAGAAGAATGGGACACCCTTCGAGTCAGATTTCTAATTTTTTGTCATCCTTAGTTGGTAGTGATTTAGGTTGGAATAAGGATAGCATGGTTTATGATGCGTGCCATAGAGCAAAGCATTATCGTTTGAAATTTTCTAAAAGTAGTAAGATGGCAGAAAATTGTTTTGATTTAGTGTATTGCGACATATGGGGATCATATAAAGCTAATAACTTATATGGAGTACATTACTTTCTTACCATAGTGGATGATTGTAGTCGAGGGGTTTGGATATATTTGATAAAAGAAAAAGGGGAGGCAGGAAAGTTACTACAGAATTTTTGCATGCTGATAAAGACACAATTTGATAAGAATATTAGGAGAATTAGAAGTGACAATGGGAAAGAATTTTGTTGCACATTGATGAATAATTATTAAAAGGAGCGTGGAATAATACATGAAACGAGTATGGTGGACACGCCGCAACAAAATGGACGAGTAGAGAGAAAACACAAACACATACTAGAAGTAGCTAGAGCATTGAAGTTTTAGGCAGGGATACCTACTGAATATTGGGGGGAATGTGTTCTCACAACAGCATATTTAATTAACCAGACACCAAGTGTGCTCTTGAAAGGGAAAACACCATATGAAGTATTGTTTAGCGAAAAACCCACATTAAAACATCTCAAGCTATTTGGTTGTTTGTGTTATGTGCACAGTAATGCAAAACCAAAAGATAAGTTTGGTTTTCGGGTAAGAAGATGTGTGAAGATGGGATATCCATATAGGAAAAAGGGTTGGAAGGTATATGATTTGGAGAATGGGGAGATGTTCACATCTAGAAATGTAGTATTTCATGAGGAGATTTTCCCTTTCATCAGAGGAGAAAAAGAGGGAGTACGTGAACAATGCGAAAGAACTAAAGGAATTTAATGTCTAGTGAGGTTGAAGGAAAACATAAACTATGTGGCGAAGAAGAAGTAAGAGAGATTGGAGGTAAAAATGTACAAAAAGAACTAGCCGAAAATGAAAAAAATTGTTTCAGATAATGCAGGTGAGGAAGAGCACCAAATGAGAGACAATATTGAAGACAATATAGACAATATGGAGAATAATAAAGCTAGTGAAATGCAACAGAAGGAGGAGCCTCAACAGCAGCAAAAAGAAATAAATAAGTTAGGGAGAGGGAAGCGTGAAAGCAGAATACCAACACACCTTGAAGATTACGTGTGTCATACTGTTACAATAACGGTAGTAGACCCCAACATGGCTTAAACACTAAAAAAAAGTTTATCCTAAGACACGTACACGTTATCCCATTACAAATTATGTCACATATAATTCTTTTTCTATTGCACACAAAATTTCCTGGCAGCCATTGCAGTTGATACAGAACCCAAAAATTTCCATGAAGCGGTGAAGGACAAGAGGTGGAGAGAAGCGATGGAAAAGGAGAGACATGCCTTAGAGCAAAACGGTACTTAGACAATAGAAGAATTGCCCACAGGAAAGAGAGCAATCGGGTGCAAGTGGGTGTTCAAGATAAAGTACCGAGCGGATAGGACGGTGGAAAGATTTAAAGCGAGATTAGTGGCACAAGGATTCACACAAATAGAAGGAATTGAGTTTCATGAGACATTCGCACCAGTTGCAAAATTAGTGAGTATGCAAGTGTTCTTGACTGTTGCATTGACGAAAGGATGGAGACTTCATCAAGTAGATGTGAATAATGCATTCCTACATGGTGATCTAGAAGAAGAAGTCTACATGAGATTACCTCCTGGTTTTGTAGCAAATGGGCAGAACAAGGTATGTTGTCTTTGAAAATCACTATATAGTTTGCGACAGGCCTCACGAAATTGGTTTGCAAAGCTGGGAAATGCATTGAAGAAATATGGTTTTGTTCAGTCACAAGCAAATTATTCTCTTTTTACTTACAATCGTGGAGATGTGTTCCTTGGTGTTCTAGTGTACGTGGACGATATCATTCTTGCAGGAAATGATGACAAAGCATGTAGTGAATTCAAGTTTTTCCTTGATCGAAGTTTTGGAGTGAAAGACTTGGGTAAACTCAAGTATTTTTTGGGATAGAGGTGGCACAAGGAATGAAAGGCTTGTTCCTTAGTCAAAGGAAATATGCAATAGACATTATTTTAGAATGTGGTCTATTGGGAGCAAAACTAGCAAATTTTCCATTACCACAAAATCATGGTTTGAGTCTTATAGAAGGAGAAGAAATGCATGATCATGGGAAATATAGAAGGTTGGTAGGACGACTTATCTATCTGACAATAACAAGGTCGGAATTAACATACTCAGTGCATATTCTATCACAGTTTTTGCAGGCACCAAAGGGAGAGCATTATGAAGCTGCACTGCGAGTAATGAGATATCTAAAAGGAAGTCCAGGTCGAGGAATAATGATCAAAGCTACGGAGGATTTGCAACTGTATGGTTATAGTAACTCTGATTGGGCAAGTTTTCCAATCACAAGACAGTCATTGATAGGGCATTTTGTGGCTTTGGGAGAAAATCCAGTGTCTTGGAAAACCAAAAAGCAGACGACGGCGACGAGGTCATCTACGGAGGCAGAGTATAGGGCATAGCCGATGCAATAAGTGAATTACTTTGGTTAAAATCATATTTAGCATTGTTGGGATCTTTTATGAACGATCCATGCGATTGTACTGCAACAATTAAGAAGCGACGCACATAGCTAAAAATCTAGTTTTTCATGAACGGATGAAGCATATCAAAATAGATTGTCATTTTGTTCGAGAGCACTTGATGAAGGGCAATGCCCTTACGACATCAGTTGGCAGATCTATTCACCAAATCACTTGGCAAGGAGCAATTTCAGAGACTAATTAGCATGTTGGGCATTATTGATGCACCAACTTGAGGGCGAGTGTAGAGCTATGGTTTGTAAAGATAATATTCAATGTACATATTTAGCATAATCAGTTTAGGAAAGGTAGGCGTAATTATAGGAGAGTTGTTGGTAAAGAGTGATCTTCTGCAATATTTTTGGGATCAGTTCTTTATATGTAAGTGTGCTTCTCTGTAAATGATTGCGTGTTGAATAACACTCTTGACATCATTCTCACTAGCAGTGTTTTTGGGTGTTGTGGTTGCTGTCGGTGATGAGGAGGCATACTGTTGGAGCATGAGGAGAGAGGTAGTCATCAAAGAAGAAGCTAGAAACGTTTTGGGCTCTCTCCCTCTAATGGCTGCAGGTGATGTTGTTGGAGGTGTGATGTGTTTGGCTGTTTGCCTCTTCACTCCAGTGGTTGCTATCGTAAGATGGTGTGGTTGTAAGCTATCACGACAATAGCAAGTGGAAGAACACATATTCAGATAGTATGATTTAGCTTGTGTCAAAAGAGGGAATTAGGTGGTGAGTAGACTAGGAGAAGATAAGGCTCATTGTCCCCTTGATTACGTTATGATATAGCTGGCTGTAGCTGGTCAGAAAAGAGGTTCTCGCTGGCAGTCTGGAGATGGTGCGATGAATAGTGACAGTGGTGGAAACTATCACAAGGGGCGATGCTATGGTTTTCTTTAGGTGTTAAACTTTTCTTACGAAGAAGCCTCGCTTTGTTTGGCTACATGATTATAATAACTCGAGGCCTGGTTTGCTGGTTACAAGATTAAAATAATATAAGGCTAGAATAAGGGGAGTGTGATAATAGGGTTAGGCTATTCTAAGGTTAAAATAAGTTTGTTTGGATATAGATTTAAGTATGACATAAACCTAAAAGGGTTTAACTTTTTTAGCTTTTAGATTAAAGTAATTCCAAGGCTAAGTTTTCAAGTATGGAATAATATATATTTAATTTAACTCAATTTTCAAATATATTTTAAAAGAGTTCTAAATGCAAATAATTATAAAATCAAAATTTTTATTTTTCTTAATTTGATTAAGATTAATAATTAGATTGATTCCTAATTTAGATTTTAAAATTATTTTTTAAAATTACAATTAACTACATTTAATTTTAATTGAAATTAATTATTTATACTCATCTATATTTAAGAAAAATATTTTCTTAGTCTAATTAAGAAAAATGTTTTTAATTAAATTTATTTATTTTAATTTGAGTGAGATAAATTAAATTTATTATTTTATTTATTCAAAGAATTAGTATTCTATCTTATTTAGAAAAATATTTTAAATTTAAATAATAAATTTCTTGATTTATTAGAAAAGCATATTTTTCCTTGGTTAAATTTAGAAAATTTTCATTTATTAATTGAGAAAAAGAACTTTCTTTAATTTTTTAAAAATGTTTTTATAATCTATTTAAAATATTTTTTAATTAATTAAGAAATTGGTCTCTATATAAATCAATTAAAGGATTTTAATTAAATTTAAAATATTTTATTTAATTTTGAATGTGATTTTCTTCAATATTAGAAAACACTTTTCTAATTAGAGGAGACATAATTTTCTATTTAGATTAGAATGTCCTATTTGTTATAAAAAGTTTTTCTAAATTATAATAAGTAGAGTAATTTGTTAAAAATGTTTTTAATTAAATTTATTAAAGAAGTAAAGATAATTGAAAATGGTTTCTAATTTTAATTTAAAAATTATTTTCAAATCAAATTAATTTCTATTCCTACTATTTAATTTATGTAGGGATCATTAGGATTAATCTAACTTAATTATCCCAAAACTTGAAAATTTTATTTTAAATTATGAAAATTATGTTAGGAAGTAGAATCAAACAAAGCTTAATGTTTCATGTTTATTATATGATTATATTTGTGTAATAAGTTGCATGCTTATATAAATGTTTTATATATTTTATGTATATATTGGGTTACCTATTTAAATATATGTCATTTTACATGTAATGTGTAATTAATGAGATCATTTGAAATTGAATTTCTCGTTAAATATTAAGTATATGTTTAGAGTATAATTGTTGTCTTCCATTATTATAAGAATAAATCAGACTTCTATTTATTGATAGGCATATTAAGCAAATCAAAGTGGATTTAATTCAAATATGTTTAGTATGATGATTATATGAATTTAGACATAGGGTTTTGAATAAAATATAAGATATATTTTGACAAGAATTGTCACCTAAGAGATCTATGAGTTATATAAGAAGTGATTGATAAAATTATTTTCTACCTAATTTAAGTTTGGTTGATTTGTTGAGCATATTCAAGATCAACTAAATTTGAATAGGATCCTAACCTAAATGAGAGGTTAAAATAATCTTTCTAGAATAGTAATAAAAATTATTATTTTGGATAAAACATTGGAAGTAACCAAATATTATTCAAGTCCTAATCTTATTTGGTTGTCATAACATATAACCTATTACTTAATTTTCTTATATTTATATTTTGTTCTGAGTAAAAATTACCTTTTGTTTAGTTTCGTTGATACTAAGTGTTAGTGAACCAAATTTCTTAGAACTAAGTTAGGTTTGAGAAGAGTTCTCAAAGTTAGATGCACTACAAGAAAATTAGTAATTAGCGATGAAAAATTACTGACATAAATGGAATCGTTAGAAATTACTAACAGAGAATCATGATCCGTCGGTATAATTGTCAGGAAAATTTTCATTTTGCGATGGAAAAAAATACCTGTAGATAAAAATAGAGGGAAATCATCTAAGCAAAATTTTTGACGAAATATATCGACGATAAAAAATGTCCGTCGATAAGGAAAACGAGAATGCTTGGCGGAGTAAAAAAGTTTTAAGCTTACCGAAAGGTATTTCGTTGGTAAATTTAAGACGCAAACGTTGTCGTTTGCTTTTGCTTTTACAAGATGAGGCATATCAAGAAGATCAATCCAGTTGTTGTAAGAGATCAACTTTGCCTGATATTAATGTTGATGATTTAGTTGAATTAACTAGAGAAGATGTCCCCAGAGATATTATTAAAGATAATATTATGCCAGTACCTACCATGATTGAAGTTGAACTACTTGATTCTGATGAAGATAGCGATGACTATGGCAGCAGTGAAGATATTGGTGATGATTTAGAAAATTTGGAGGAAGATGATGATGATGATGAGTCTAATGATGTTAGCACTATGAATGATAATGATGATGATTAATTTTACTATTCTAGAACAATTATTTACCATGTCTAGCTATATTCATACTTTTATAATCAAGTTATATAGTAAGATTTTTCTAACTTTTTCCTTTAATGTTAGATAAATTTGCTTAAAAAACAAATTAGAGATTCTATTTAA
>JANQAP020000153.1:241226-252264 GCA_026874005.2 Erythroxylum coriaceum
CAGGAGCCCTACCAACCCCTGCCCAGGTGCCTGACCAACTCCTGCCCAGGGCCAGCACTGCTATTAGCTAGGGGTAAGACTATATACTATAGGACTTTGATAGATCCCGTGTATCACCGAGATTTTTACGGGATTGTTACTGTTGTACAAATGCTAAATTTAATGCATTTTCTTAAGTTAAAAAGCTTTTAGATATTTTTTTAAAATTAAAAGTTGTGGAACTCCTTATTTAATGTAAAATCATTATTTCTCTATCTACACTTTTTAGAATAAACTATAATGTAAACACTATGTATTTTTATTTTAAAAGGTTTGTATCAAAATCAACTTTTATATTTAAAAAAATCTTTGCTTTTAATTTAAGGCATATTATTCTAGATCAATTTTTTTAGTCTTTTTTAATTCATAATTAATAATTATAATAGTCTATATTATTTTTAGAGATATTTAAACTAACTTGTTTCCTGAATTTAAGACAAAATCTATATTACACTTACTGAAATCAATTATTACATTTTAAAGTTAGGAATTTTTTATCCCTTTAATATATTTTTAAATTCATAGGTCACATTTTTGTTATGTAATAATTGTAAATATATATCATTATAGAATTTACTTAAAATAAATTATTGATCAGTTTTTAATTTTAAATATATTATCTATTTTAATCATGCATACATTTTATACTTTTAAATTAGTTACTTTGTATTCTATTTCTTTAAGGTTAGTTATTTTCGTCTAAGATTTCATACTTACTTTCATAATTTTTTAGAGAAATTCTAACTTTGGATTTGAATAACCTTATAAATTTGTTGAAGTTCTTGTATGCAAAATAAAAACGTGTAAAATCATTTATTTAATGTGAAATTATTATGTTTTTCACAATGTCTAAAACTCTAAATTTTAATATTTATATGTACTTTTTAAAAAAGGATTTACATTGAGAATCAATCTTATACTTTCAAAAAAAATTATTTCTTTTAATTTTAGGTCATAAATTAATAATTCTTTCATTCCTTTAACATATTTTATTAATATCTACATTCATATTTTATGTATATTATGTATATATTCAATAATTTATTTATATTATTTTTATAGTAATTTAAAGTAAAATAGTTGATTAAATTTGGATATATATATATATATATATATATATTATATTTATTGCAATCAAATATGTATATTCTAAGTTGAATTTTCATATTCTATTTATCATTAAAAAGTTTTCCTTTCTATCCTACCAAACCTAGTTTGAATACCGTGAATTTCATATCCTATGCATAACTTAACATTAATTTCCTTTTTCTAAATTTAGAAGTCGGCAATCATCAAAGTGCCATAAAAACAGCATATAATGGTAACAACTAGCATATCAAATCATATCATATGCTGAAAATCATAATAAAGAGTAGAGAGGACATCATATCAAATCATACACGTAGATATGTACCAATCATGTCTAAGGCAACATACCCATTCTACCCCACCTCCATTCCTCCTTTTTCTGCTCTTTATAATTGTAAGATCTAAGTCACCAATATGCATAGGATGGGTCCCCTTATCACTATGATCATGTGATTCTCCAAATAAAGTTCATCATTAAACTGTTCCTATGTGCTTACTTATACAGAATATGATGTCTCATTTATGTCCTCCACTTTAGCACTTTCAGCTTTAGAGAAGCCCAACTCATAGTAGGTATATTCCTCTTAGGGATAGTTTTCCTTCATCTTTTCACTTTGTTTTCTTTCTTTAATCTTTGGTTTCTTTGGCTAGCTAGCCAGTAGCCACTCCCCTTGTACTAACTAGAAATTGTTAGTTTTACTACATTAACATCTTTAATTTGTCAAGGTAATATGACCAAGTTAATTAGAACTTCACTTAAATTCCAAAAGCTAAGCAACATATCCACACCTATTTAATTTATACTAAAACAACAACATGTTTTCGAAACAGCTCTTCCAGAGATAACAGTAAAAGATTGACGACGGGATGGACCACAAACATCAGTAATATGTATAAGAATCTCAGTGAAGTCGAAAAAGATCTTATATAATAAGGAAGGAAGAGGATATTCAATTTATATTCTCATCAACAACCATTATCTCTTCATTTGCATTGGAATGCATGGCTAGTGGATCCAATAAATTAATCTCAAGATGATGGAGACTTTCCGATGGCCAATTTCAGAAAGAGAATCTATTGTTATGGGACAACTGACAAAATGATAGCAGAGGATAATCTTCCAAAAGGAAATATATACAAAAAGAAAAAGTACACACACACACACTATACTAATTAAAGAGACAGGTGAGGCTATATAGAGGGAATGACCAAATTAAAAGATTGAAATAAGTAATTAAGTTTGTTTAGGTTCAAATATACTTGGAGGAGAGAAAAGATGAAAATTTCTTAATTAACTCGTAAAAATAACACTATCAAATCAAATTATAGAAATTTCTAAAACTGATCTTAAATCTTAACAAAACATTTTAAAGATGGTCAAACAATAGTAACCAGTAACATACTTGTTCTATAGATATCTATATGAATGTTTACTGTTTAACGATAAAGCTACACGCATAGTAGTGCTAGTTATGCGTGTTGTTAGAGATGGTACACACTACCTTTTCAAACCCTAGTAGTATAGTAGTATTCTGTTTTGGTCATCAACACGTGCGTCTCCGACTTTTTATGAGCCTCGGGCTCCTCATAAAAACCAATTTGACAATTGCTATTCTCTAACACTTTACATAACACAACATAGGGTTACATCCATGTTTCTGCCTTGTCAGTAATGCACGTGTTTGCTCTTCCACTTTGGGTCCTATCCTTTGCCTAATTGTGCATTCTGCTTCCATTCCCATCAATTGATTCATGCTCTCTACACATGTCATCAAGTTCTAAAACTCCATTATGTTTCAAGTTACCGTTCAGAAGGTTGGCTCAATGCATATATATATACAAAATACTGTTCGAGACTTCGTTGTAGGTATCTTTTTGAGTTAAGACAACAGGCAGGCAGACAATCACCGACAACTCATGACCTATGTGATGACACATGAGAGGATGGCTTTAAAACTATAACCGACCTGCAGGCACGATTCAACCCTTGAGAGAGCTTGGTCATTGCAGGAACCGTGGGCTTCCATGTTGCAAATTCAAACCCTTTGATGGTAATGATTAAATGTAGTCATTTGTTGTGTTACGTTTGTTTATATATTACAGAACAATTTAATCTCTCTAGCTAGCTGAAACCACAGAAGCATTAAAAGAAATCAAGAGAACGAAGAAAGAACAGAACATGCATCTATAACAAAGAAGCAATCCATGTGAAAATAATATGGACAATCGTGGGATGAAGCATGCACGGCAGAGTAAAAATGAGGAGAGATCATGGTCAAAACATGGGGACCATGAGTGGCAGTAGGACTTTGGGGAGGGCCGCACGAGGGGGCACTGAGAGTGTAGGGCTTTCGGTTCAGAGATATATACATTTTATACACATAAACACATATATAGATAGTTGTATGGATCGATCATCATTCATCTCTCACCCTTCCCTCTTAATAGGATTCTCGCTGTCTGCTTCTGACCATTTCTGTGAACCCCACCACCATCCACATCTACTATGCCGTTCTCTTCCTTTTTACAACTTTTTCCTACTTTTCGTTCTACAGTACAATTTCACCCACTTCTCATTGACTCCCATCTGTTTCATTAATTATGTATCTTTCCCATTAAGTAGACAGCAAAAGGTATTACTTCAATGTTCAAGTTCAACTTAAAAGGTTTTCCATGACACAGAGAAGCGACCGTCTTATCTCTCTCAAAACTTAAAGCAAGAGTTAAATTTAATTTGAATAGTTAATAATGAAGTATAAACTTGTTTCTACGCACAAAATCTCAAGAAATGTAGAGAATTCGGACTAAAGACCTTTCATGTTAGAAGACTTTCGGGATATCACATCCCACCACTTCCTTTCCATTACACTTTCTTTAGGCCTTTTAACAGGTGTCGCACGTATGTATCCTCCAAGTTGTGCCTGACATGGAAAGATACATTGCTGTAGAATCTTATTCTGGAGTCCAAAACAAAATAGAAAGCTGGAATCCAAGTAAGAAATTAAGGTAGTACACGTCGAAAAGCTAACAGATGAGAAAAATTTTTGGACTTTATATGCTAGGGTTGTTCTGTTTTTTTTCCCCCTCCTTTTAGGGGATGATTGAGGGATAAGAATTAAAAAGTTTGATGTGGATATGGAATTTGAAATTTAGGTTTCCTGCACAATGTACCCCCAAAAAAGGGCATCTTTCAATCATATCAGTTCTGAAAGCTAGCCCGGGAACTCTCATCCGGTACACAAAACTAGAAGCATTGAATCATATGTTCTTGTTCACATGGATCACTTAACATCCATCTTGGTTCACACCAGTCAATTCAACTCAAAATACCAATCTCAACTTATGCAAACCCAAAAACGATTATTTGATGAATATCAAATTGCTCTTAAATTCACTTGCTTAATTATCTCTTGTACACATTCTTAACAACCTCGATATCTGATTTATTTAGACGATTTAAATTAAAGGTGAAGAAATTAATATATATAACTAATTTAATATTTTCTTAGAGAAATTGGATTATAATATATACTAGTAGTCTTTCCTTTCCCATGTTAACTTTATAATGTATAGTGGGACACTGGGATATGATTATTTAAAGAGGGTATTTTATTTTCACCAAATCTGTTCCATTACTTTGGCAATTTAACATGACCTAACAACTAATCGCATTTAAACGAAGAGAAGACTTTAGTTCAAGGAAAGAATAACTCCTCTTACGTACTCGTTAAGCACGATTTTGTTGCTTGCTTGGAAACATACTCTCGTCAACTTCCAAGCAAAGCCGTGTTACGTCAGGAAAGTGTGCTTTATATGATTTTGATCCACTTCTTAAACCAACCATATTTATCTGAACTCTAAATTACACTTCTTTTCCCTGTAGTTCCAAAGTGATCAATAGACTTTGGGGAGTTCAGTTGCTCCCATAAAGTGGAAGCCATCATTTAGTAGTCATTTATATATACATAACAGGTGATCTCAGACATGACGCGTGCCCTTCTATTATACTTGTATATGAATAATCATCCTATTCCATGTCAAAGATAGATCTGTTGCTGCCTCCTACAGAAACACTAATCCAAGACTGGTGTGTTTTCGGAAGACAAGACTATAAAAAACTAAAATTAATGTATGGTCCATACAAAATCATTTGAAACTAGATGCATGGCTTGGCTCTTGTCTGATGTTCCCACAACTTAAAGCCTTGCTTGTAATATGTCATGTTTGGATTAGTCTATCATATTCATAGAGGATTTGGAAGGTGGGGACTGAGGGAGCTTTGGTAATTAATGGTTTCCGGGTACTGGATACTGTTCATATCTATTGAACTGTTCATTTGAATTGGTGATATCGCAAATGTTTTGAGAGTTTGACTCCTAATACTGTTCACAAATTGTTCTGAGAATGTGCCAGTTTGGAACGATTTTTCTTTCCATGTATTCTATCCTACTAAACACAGTCTAACTTTGGCAGAAGCAGAACTGAAAAGTCGAGAACCTTGGAAGTTCTTGGATATTTGAACTGAAAAAAGAGAAACATTTCTTGTTCCAGCTAGATTATGGAATCTCAATGAAGAGACCAAACTCAGAAATTTCCTGACAGACCAATAGAGATCGACCACTAAACAGAAACCTCCACCTTCTTTTATACAATTAGGCCTCTTCAATTATTGAATTCTCGCAGTAGCAGTAGTGGAAGAATTTTTTTTTTAAAAAAAAGAGAGAGAGAGAAATTAGGGAAGAAAACGAAGAAGATGGAATGAGAAAAATAATCTAAACGGGCCCTGGCGACCATTTTCTGCACTCACATAATGGTGACATGATTCAGGTCACAAGAACCAAGACTTTGCATTTGTTAAGACCCAGAAAAAATGGAAATGGAGAAGAGTATATACAGCTCAGAATTTGAGAAAGACAAAGAAGCATATGAATGATTAATAGATCCAAAAGCACGCACGGAGAGGCCAAATTCATCAAAAAGAAAGATTTATAAATTCAGGAGCAGAACTTGCCAATAAATAATAGCATTTCTATTAATTACACTCTTACGTACATATACATATAAAAGGATCAAGGTTTCTTTCTAATCCAGTAACAACTGCTTCTTCAACTCTCGCCGCATTCACGTTCATGCCAGCAAATAAGCATGGCCACGCAACGCCGGAGGATGTAGAACTTGGCACGCTGTTTCTTGACCAGATGGCTGCACTTTTGACCGAAAGATGAACATGGCTTGTGCACGTGTTGATCATTAAAGCTTGAACTCATTTCTTTGCCTGCCATGAAATTGGGTAAAAGCTTCTTGCGTCTAGACAGAAGCTAGTCAGTACAACTACCAATAGAAGCAGTAAATATAGAGGACAGAGGTGCTGTTCGCTTGGTGTATATTTATAGATAGAATTGCCAGACTTATTTGCATTTGCTTTATCAGCCCTTTCATTTTCACTACTAAATTTCTGTGTTGGGCTTTCCCTTAGTTTTGTGTGGATTACCACCGTAGCAGCCCACCTCTTGACTGCTCGGTAGGTATCTAATCTCAAGACATAGAGTGGACCAATGTTCCCGTCTTTCTTCTTCAGTCCTGAAACAATATTTACTACTGTTTTGTACGCCAACGTTGGCAGATATAACTTGTCCTTGAAGTGGTACTAGTTTAACTGTTATTACAAAACATATTGCGATCTAACGATGTACGATGACATACTTTTTAATATAAAATAAGTCAATGATCACTCGACATTCTTCAAATTAAAGCTATAGCCAGAAAACTAATGATGCAAGAGAAAATAACATCAAGCAGTTACTTAAAAACTTGGGGAATATGGTCGATATCACATCACGTAAGCTATGGAATTTAAGTTTCAACATCTAAGAGAAGCCATCCAGTTTCACAAGTTCAATAAACACAAGCAATGAACTGATGATGCGAGTTCAAGCATGTTATGAAAATGATTAAACATCGTCACCATAAGACGGATAGAAAGAGAAACTTAAAATCTATCTATCTATATATATATATTACCTCCTCCACACAAGCATATATATAAATATAGTTAATCTCTATATATTAAAAATCGATAAATTACTAATCTTTGTTAATAAGTTTTACAGATGCAATTTAGAACAATAGGCTAAAATAGTTATTTTAATAAATTAATGAGAATAATTTTTAAAAATCTTTTATATATGTATATTATTTAGTAGTCCATTCACATCATATTAAAATTTAAATTACAAGCATAATTTACTATAATATTTTTCTCAAAACATGGCTACACTAACATATCTTTTCTTAAAATATAAGTATAGTTGGACACCTTTATTTATTATATTTAGTTCTAATATTAAATTTTCGAGTTGAATATCAAAATATAAAGTACTTGTTGAAGTTTTTGTTTGTTAAACAATTATTTTAATTCTAATTTTTTGAATACATTGGTGAAATTAATGTGATCACAACAAATTCATTTGGTTAACTTAACATCTACTGTCTATTGAATCAAATTTAATTATTCAAGTAATTAGATTGATAACTGATATATAAAGAATGTTTAGTTGATAAAGTATATATCTATTAAACTATGATTATACTCTATAAATTAGTAAAATATAAATTATTGATTGATTGGTATCTCTTTTCCAATATACATATGTGTGTGTATGTATGTATAACATATTGAATACAATAAAACCTACTTCAAGCATTGCCCTTGATGCTGATGACAGCTTGAACCATCCTCAGCCATGTGAGAACTGAAATGTCCACATACTAATTTTCACTAAGAGCCAAGATTGGATTGATGATCTATAAATGATGAGCTGTGTGGTAGAGTTTAGGAAGACAAACAAATGAATCAATAATGACATTATTAGCCGTTGCATTGTCAAAATCATTTCAACCCAAACACATTAATTATTGTCTTTTTCAATAAGTCTTGTTACGAATTGCAATTTTACTTTGGGAAGGAAGGAAGACAAAGAAATAACTTGAGTTCTCGAATGAAGATGAATAAACCATTATATATATATAACTTACATATTGGACTCGTTAGCTTGGCATAAACTTTCATTTATCCTTATTAAGGCTTTGAACTTAGGATCAAACGCCCCGAAGATCGTGATGTGCGTCTCTTAGTCAATTTAAGTTGCTGAATTACGGAGGCTTTTTGTAGATATATGTGATTTACTCCTTGTGCATGCTTCGGCCGATCGAATTCGTCACTGTACATGCAGGGAAACTTGGCCTGAGATGCTAGAGAAGATGAAGATTTTGTCCAACAATATTACTTCCCTTCCCTTTAATGGAATTGATCAGTTAAGCATTCTTTTTTCGTTTTTTATCTGATTATTAGAAGAAATCCATGTTATTTTTTAATCTAGTTAGTCATATTATTTGGCAATCTTTTTACAGCCTTTTGTTATTAAGTTATCTATAAAATTTCCATTATCTGATGAGTCAGTGTAAACCAATATTATCAACTCTAATTGTCCTTTTCTTTCTTAATAAGGTACTAAATTTCAGAGCCTTTCAAATTTTCGTGAATAATTCTGTACTACGTACTATGTCACTGATTCACTTTCACTATGTCCACAAGAATCAAATCACACCCTAGCCCTGGTATCAATTTCCTCCAGAATTCTTGAATGCGACCGAGAGCCACATCAATCATCCAAAGTAAAGAAGAAAAGCAATCAAATGAAGTTTCTTTGAAACATGTGTGACAGGGTACAAAGGCAAGAAGTGACGATCGAAACAAGTTCGACTATGGAATAGACACAATATCCCACTTCACATGCCTACAGTTAGAGCCACCGGATCGTGTGATGTTGGAACGTCCACGAAAATTGTTCGTAAACCAAAAGAGTTGGATGCTTAGGTACGGACTCTTGGTTTATTACCTATATACAGGATAGCTGTAGGATATGAGGGTTTAGATCAAATTCGCGAGTGCATATTGGCTATGACAAGTATAGGATATTAGGTTTATATAAAGTTGTGAATATAGCATTGGCATCCACGGTAGTTTTATTATTAGTAGGGAAAAATATTAAGATCAATCAATATAAGATATTTTTAGACAATTTTTTTAAAAATACAAAATAATTTTTAATTTATATAATTAAAATTTAATCATTATAAAATTTATCTTTTAGAAGTTACAACTCATGTGAAATTCTTTTGAAAAATTTTAATATTAACAATAACTAGAATAAGTAAATTATATTAATTCTAATTTTTGTTAATAGTTAATATTAAGTAGTTAAATATTTTTATTTATTTAATAATTAAATTAAATTATTAACAATAAAATTACTTCATATGTTATAAGTGTTAAGTATAGTCATTGATGACTATATCTATGGTATTTTATTATCTTATCTTATTGTTTATTTGTGTTTATTATGTTAAGTATGATTGTATCTTTGATATCTTATTATCTTATTGTTTATATTTATCAAACCAAATGTAAAAATGTATTTATCTTATTCTTTGAATTTATATAAATATCCTTTATATTTTTTGAAAAATTATTCATTTTAATGCAAAAATACCACATCATATTCTTTTTTTATATGGTACCAAAAACCTAATTTTTTTTATTCATTATGATAACTTCTAATAATTCACAACTTGTGCCAGTAACACCAAGCCTTCCTTCCTCTTCTTTTCTTGTGCACCACACTTTTTCAATTAAATTGAAGCCCAAAAATTACCTCGAATGGAAGGCTCAGTTTATTCCCTTTCTAAATTACAAAAGTTTACATCACTTTATTGATCCAAATTTCTATTCACCACCTCAAACTATCCCCTCTACCTTTGATCCTTCTCAATAAATAACCAATCAAGCTTATAATTCCTAGTTAAAAAAGTACTAAATGTTACTCCCATAGATATTTGCCTCCCATACTGAAGATATATTTTCATGTCATTGCTTTAACGTCCTCTTGTGATGTTTGGCAAGTCCAATCAATTGCATTTGGGTCAATCTCCTAGAAAAGGCAGCTTCAAATTCATGTAAAATCAAAAGAGATGAAAAGGAATGATCTTACCATCTCAATGTATCACTAAAAAGAAAAGGCTTTAGTTAGTGAGCTTGTTGTAGCATGGAGATTCCTCTCCTTGACAGAAATCAATGTCATAGTCTACTACAATATTGGATCAGACTATCATAACATCATCATATCTTTAAATTTATTTCCTCATCTAGTTCCATTTTCTAAATTATATTGAAAGCTTGTGGCTTACAAAATACTTCTAAAAAACTCGCATGTTACTATAGTTGCTAACTTCGTTGTCAAGTAAATCTTAGCTCTACTTCTTCCTATCGACCAACAAAGTCTCGTCAAAATAGCAACAACAATGGTGTTTAAAAGAACTATTAACCATGTGAAATATATAGCTATAAGAACCATAAAATTATTGTTTTATCATCCCTACTGTTAATCTTAACCTCGTCTTCCTACAATCCACAAGCATACATAAATAAATTTTGTCCTTGATCATATCCTTTGCCATAATACATTCCACTACAATATTCTTTTAGCAATTCTCTAACACTTTGGCATTTAGATACAGGGGATAATTGTTGGACCCCAAACTTTTTTTAGAAGACTAGAACTAATAAATGAGAAATGTGTAGAAGTTCATCTTTGTGTTTTGGTGTTTTTAGTGGATAAAAGATTCGAACTGAGAAGAATTAATTGAAGCTGTGTAGTAAGTTGATGAAGAATATGTCATGATCAGGGTTAAGTTTCACGTTGCATGCGTTGATTTCATAATTTTGAGGCGTAAGAAATGATTAATGATTATGTTTGGGTGATTCTGACTTGGTTGAGAAGGTTGATGGATTTCAATAAATAAGATAGATGCAAAGGAGAAAAATTTAGAAGAGTAGAAGTATCCTCTGTGA
>JANQAP020000153.1:486793-498997 GCA_026874005.2 Erythroxylum coriaceum
TTCTTTAGACTACGAATAGCAATTAGTGAAATGGATTAAATTTTAAAAATAAATACTACTAACATTAATAAATTATATTAAAATAATGTCATTTTTATTTATAAATTTCAGATAAAATATAAAATAATATTAATTTAGTATAATATATCAATAACTCAAACCTTTTAGGCCTAGCCAAAATGTCAACCTTAATTTCATACTTGAGCATTTTATCTACTTGCATAACATTTTCATAATAGTTTCACCTTAGGCTATATTTAGTTTAATGTAAGATTTTTAATAAAATAAAATAATTTATAATAGAATAGAATATAAATAGATATGACATTAAAAAAGTGTGGCTTGAGAGAGATAAAAAGATTCATAATATAATATACTGAAATATTATTTAAAAAATGATTCATGATATAATATACTGAAATATTATTTAAAAAAATAATTCATAATATATACTGAAATATTATTTATTATTTTACATTCCGTCCTAAACCCCTCAAATTAAATGTAACTTATTTTCTCTTTAATGTAACTTATTTTCATCATGAACTCTCCTCCCAAGCGATAGAATAATATTACATTTCATTCCATTCTATTAAAAACCACCCAATCAAACATACCCTTAATGAAAATGTCTAAAGTAAATCTGAAAATACATAACAAACGTTAGCTGTTGCACTTCAAAATGGCCTTGAGGATTAAGTCATATGGAAAGTCCAGGAAAGCAAGGTAAAAACGATGAAGGCAACAGACCTTTATTTCCAGTTTGAACAACCACTTGGTAGAAAAATAATAATAATAATAATAAATTAGCCTTTGAAGAAATGCCAATTATTTCATCCCGAGAAAGCTCGTTAATCTCTCTCTACATGCTCTTGTTTGTGGATGAGCAATTCAATGACATACTATATATAACAAGGGACTGTCAACCTAAAACAGATCCAAGCAAGGCACTGAACCTGCATCAACACAAACTATTTTCATTGAACTGAATGCAAAATTAAACTCCGGAATATTCAAAGATGATCACAGATCGCCTTTGTAAAATCTGTCGTTGATGCAGAACCGCCAAGGTCAGCAGTTCGGTATTTTCCCTCAGCTATTGTTTTGAGTATAGCATTCTGAATCTGATCTGCTTTTTCGTGGAGCTCTAAATGTCGCAACATTGTCACAGAACTTAATAGTAAAGCAGTTGGATTCGCCAAATTCTGCATACATTTAACCTAATAAGTTAGAGAAGCAACTAAATTATTGGTAAATGAAGAGTACAAGAAGCATAGAATTTGATCAGGGATTAATTCCAAAAAGAACCACACTTCGTAATGAAAAAGTAAACAGTTTGAGAAAGCATTTTTATCCTCCAATAGCAGCAGAAGCTCCGAAGAAGTTGGTCCTAAATAACTAATCAAAAGAATCACCAAGAATACTACATGATACTGAACATATACAAATAAAATTAAGCATGAAATATCATCATAAAGAGCAAATCAAGAATAACGCATCGTGATACCTACCACAAGCCAATAACGGATATAACATCTCAGATGATGCAAATATTCAGTAAGAAACACAATTGTTTGCAACATTACTTAGGACACTCCAATTAGGAAAGTTCAAGGAAATAAACATCCTTCACGTTAGACAACCCAATGAGTCAATGACTATGTGCTCATGCAAAGTCTGTCTTTCCGACCTCCCACCAAGTTCAGGATACCAATAGTTTATAAACTTATAATACACCAAGACTAATAGTTTTGTCAAATCAGATGCAAGAAAAGTCATGGAAAATTTTCATCTTGAGATGCCATTCAGCAGAATTACAGAACGAGTTACATAGACAATTGCCAACTTGTGCAGAAACTGTAAGTAAAATAAATAAGTAAATCAGCTGTGCAGGCTAACCTTCCCAGCAATATCAGGAGCTGACCCATGTACCGCTTCAGCAAGAGCAATACCTCCCTCACCAATATTGCAGCTGCATAGGAAGCCAAATGCTGTTGGATAAACTAGACGTGACTAAAGCTAGAAGGAAAAAAGGATCCATAGTACCTTGGTGTTAAGCCCAGGCCACCAACCAATCCTGCACAAAGGTCACTAATTATATCACCATAGAGGTTGGGCATCACTAATACATCGAAAAGTGCTGGATTCTTCACAAGCTGTACATACATAAATAAAAAATAATCAAAAAAATTCCTTGGTTTTGTCATCAATACGCAAGTAGTTTGACAAACAGGAAGGAAAACTTCATTGGTTTTCGTTTAGTGGAGAGAAAGAAGAAATCAATTCCCCATCCAGTCTAGGTTTAAAATATCCAAAAAGGAAAACTTCATTGGTTTTCTTTCTTAGTGGAGAAAAGACAGAAGAAATCATTTCCTCATCCAGTCTAAGTTTAAGGATATCCAAAAAGAAAAATTACCGTACCATCATACAGCAGTTGTCAATAACAACTTCCTCATACACAATCTCTGGATACTTCTCAGCAACCTCACGACAGCACTGAAAAAAAAAACCAAAATTAATTTGCAAATAAATGGTTAAAATCATGAGATTTGCAACGGACTAAAATTTTCAAATACCATACCTTTAGAAAAAGGCCATCAGTTTTCTGCATAATGTTAGCCTTGTGTATGGCAGAAACTCTCTCACGTCCATGGGCCTTTGCATAATGGAATGCATATTCAGCAACCCTTAAACTTGCCTGACGAGTAATGATTTTTAGACTTTCAACCACACCTCTGACCACCTAAAACCAAAGAATACATACTGTGTTTATTCAATATATTGAGTATTTGTTTGCTTAGGTTAATTCAACAACAAAAGGAACTTACTTGGTGTTCAAGTCCACTGTATTCCCCTTCAGTATTCTCACGAATGGTGATAAGATTAACATTGTCATACCGTGTTTTGTAACCAGGAAGGCTGTAGCAAGGTCTTACATTGGCATACAAATTAAGTTCCTTTCTAAGAGTAAGGTTCAAAGAGCGATGGCCTTTCCCAATTGGTGTAGCCATCGGTCCTTTCAAACCTACCTTATTCCGTCGCACAGATTCCAAACTTTCCCATGTTAGGAAACTCTGGGTTCTAGGATCTATTTGATCCCCAACATAGTGCTCTTCCCATTCAATTGGCACCTCAGCAGCTTTAAATATCTGCAGTGATGGAAACGAGGACATTTAGACATAAAATGAACCAAGAAAAGAAATACATAAATTAAGCCACAATCATAATTCATAAGTAATAAAAAAAATACTAGATATGACAACTTCAGACCAATTTTTCTCCATTTATAATAAGTTAAATGATATCTCCCACATGAACAAGAAGACACATAATGTGTGTTTTCACTGGCATTTCAACAGAATTTCCATTCCTTAGTCCTAGTTATACACAGAAATCATAAGTACTAACTGCAAAATAATTGCTGAGGAGTACATATATCTTTCTCTACTTCAAAAGCTGAAACTATTTGAGTTGCCAAACCCATTCATGAAGGATATCTCCCCAGTTAAGATGACAACACCGTCATAAAAGAAGTATATTAACATAACCTTTCTGAGGTCTATAACAGGAGACCTCTTTGTGTGTTTATAGGACCTTGCACCACGAAAGTTGGATATGGACGCTACTTCAAGTTTATGGGACAAACGCCACATTGGGCCTGCATTGCAAATCGATTATCAGGCGTCCTCTTTAACACTCTAAATCTATAATACCGCGTTCTCAACATACTCTAATTTGCATCGCACTCAGCAATACCACCAAAATGCAAAATATTTCACTCCTAACTGCTCCCTGAAAATTGTTCAGCCCACCGCAACACAAATGCTTTATTTCACTAAATGCACCATTTTTTCCGCCAAAAGCTAAATCTTGCTATAGAAGCCATCAAAAAGCAACACGATCACTACAATTCGAATCAACAAAACAAAAACTCTCACTAACCAGAGCTCAATTCTCCGAATAAAAAAAAAACTAAATACAAAAGAAGAGACCAAAGCTCCATCCAACCAACAAAAATACGAAATCATCAACTGAGAACGACCTGCTTGACGGAGTCCGCGATCTCGGGGCCGATGCCGTCTCCGGGGAAGAGAGTGGCGGTGATCGTAGCCGGGGAAGAAGAGAAAGCCCTAGCAACAACAGAGGTGAGCAACGAGCGGGCAGAGCTCTGGTCCTTTGTCTTTGAGGAGATGATCTGTGTATTGCTGCTCCGAAAAGCGCGTCTCAAGAGCTGAGAAGCCATTGGCGTTGCACTGATTGATCCGACAATCGCTGTTGTTTTGTCCAAGCTCTCTTCTTTTTCTCTGCTATCGTTTTGGTGTTTTTGTTAGTATCGTTATTATTAATTATTATTATTCAAATACGAGATGAAAAGAAAAGTAAGCATCAAACATATTCCTACGGCTGACTTTTTCTTGGCTTTGGCTCCCTTTTAATTTTCCATATTATCCCAACTTTTCTTTTTTTAATATAATAAATTATAAAAATGTGAATTCAAAATCATTATAATAACTAATATAAGCATATACAAATAAAAAACATATCGGGTTGGGTCTAGGGATGGCAATGGGACGTACTAAACCCTGGCACGATCCTTGAAATCTTCCTCTTCCATCCTCAAGTCCGGGTTTGCCCTTAGACTGAGCTTGAGCCTAACTTGGTCATAATAGGGCTAGACTAGCCCCATTGTCTTTTTTTTGCCTAAAAAAAAATCGAAAGAAAGCTATTTCAGGCAAGGCCATGACCCAGGCTATTCAAGACCGAATCAATCCAGACCTAGCTTGTTGATCGAGTCGACCCGAGCCCGAGCCAATTGCCAAGCCTAGTTAGTCAGGTTTTATTGGGCTTTTGTTTAACATCGGAGAAAGAGTAGATAGCCTGATTGGATTTGGGCTTCAGTCCTTGTAATTGATTACCAATTTGGTTCTAAAAATTTTTCAAATACAATTTAAAAGCACAAAATATTTATTTAAAAAATAATATAATACAAAAGATTCCTAATTTCTTGTTTTCACTTATATGTCATTTTATTTATAAAAAAGATATATTTCACATTATAAAACTATATATTAATAATTGAAATTTAACTGATAAAACTATATAAATAGTTAACTCGCAAGAAAATAAAAATATATTGCAATAACTTTTGTTAAATCTAACCTAAGTGAAAGATAAATGTTTTTATAGTTTTTCTATTTTTTAAAAATAAAACTTGATTTAATAATTCACATCTTTGTGTTTTTTAATTAAAAAGTAGCATAATTTTTTAAAGGATAAAAGATATGAAACTCTTTTATAGCATAATTAATAATAACGAACTGATTCTTAAATAAGTGTTCAAATGGAGATAAAAAGAGATGGAAAATTAAACAAGATAATGGAAACAAAAGCGTTCTCACAGTCACATGTCGCAGATTTATGGATATAGACAATCCCATCAAACATTGTAAAGGGATTTGGAAACAAATCGAAAGCAGAAATAAAAAGAAACATATTAACAGATAGGAAGAGGAGCTCCATTCCATTCCTTGAGGCAATCTAGCATTGGATCAATGATCATTCCCTGGCACATGGCTGTGAACACCTTGTCAAAGTCCTCGCCAGGTGACTTCACCTTCTCGCCTGTAAGCAATCCTGTGCCCAGCTCCTCCCTCACAAACTTGTAAAGTGGATAAGACCTGCATTCCTTAATCCTGTTGGCAATTGTTGCATTGCCACTCTCATATGCTGCTCTCGCACTCTCCACTTCTTTTGGCAAAAAGGCATTCAACTCTTCCTCGAACGGATCAATCTTTTGGAAGACTGAAGTGTTGGAATTCTTCTCATTGTCACCATTTGCCAATGCATGGTCTACAAGAACTTGTCTTAGCTTTTGCATCAACGGATACACAGCGCTGCAGGGATCATCAACGTAGGCGAAGACTTGTTCGCGATCAACCACATTGAGCAGGTCCTTCTCGCAGAATCTTGATGGGTGTAGCTCTCCATTGGCGCCTGTGGTCAAGACCCTCTTGGCTACTTGGCTCACAGTGTTCTTGACTGCGTGCTTCAAGTTCTCTTCCAAATGCCTCAAGTCAATAGCCTGGCAAAGTGCAACAAGGTAAGTTGAAGACATGAGCTTCAAGATGTCAATAGCCTCTTCTGTCTTTCTAGAAGAGATTAATCCCAGTGAGTTCACGTCTTGATTATGCTGTTCAGCACTTTGTACATGGGTTGTTACTGGGTTGGCAAGGTATTGCAGTTCAGAGCAATAAGATGCCATTGCTATTTCAGCTCCCTTAAACCCATAATCCAAGCTCGGATTCCTACCACCAGTGAGATTAGATGGCAACCCATTGTTGTAGAAATCGTTCACAAGCTCACTGAATTGAGCAAACATGAGCTTCCCTATCGCTGCAATAGCCAAACGTGTATTGTCCATCGAAACACCAATTGGGGTTCCCTGGAAGTTACCGCCATGCAGAGCTTTGTTCCTTGAAACATCAATCAACGGGTTGTCATTGACTGAGTTGATCTCCCTCTCAATTGATTTGGTCGAGAATCGAATCACTTCAACTTGAGGTCCTAGCCATTGTGGAGAAGTCCTCAGGGCATAGCGATCCTGCTTTGGTTTTTGCAGAGGATCAACCTCGTGCAACTTCTTGGCTTCCTTAATATAAGAGCTACCATCTAAGATGTGCTCCATAATAGCAGCAGCCTCGATTTGCCCTGGATGGTGCTTCAATTTATGTGTCAAATAATCTGTAAATTCAGGTTTACCATTCATGACTTCAGCGAAAATGGCAGACAGGACTTCTGACAAGACAGCAAGAACGTTGGCCTCAAAAAGAACCATAGAAGCTAAGCCAGAACCAACTGCTGTGCCATTGACAAGGGCAAGCCCTTCCTTAGGTTGTAGCTCAAAGTGGCCAGATTCAATACCAGCTAGACGAAAGGCTTCCTGGGCATCAAGTTCTTCACCGTTTGGACCAACTGCCTTGGAATTAGGCCGACCCGTCAACAATCCAGCAATGTAAGACAGCGGGACTAAATCCCCTGAGGCACTAATTGTACCACGCAGTGGCAAACATGGAGTGATGTTGTGGTTCAGAAGCTTGGTAATAGCTTCCAGGATCTCAAATCTAATGCCAGAGTAACCCTGAAGAAGAGTGTTGATTCTCACGAGCATAGCTGCTCTGGTCGCAGAGTGAGGCAGGGTGTGGCACGACTGTGTCCTATTGCCGAAGATTCCAGAGTTCAAGAATCTAAACATAACAAAGTACCATGTACAAGATTAGCTGGTTGCTTTGGATATACCCACAAAAAAAAACAAAATAAAATGATTAGACTAATGGGAAGCTAATTAACCTCTTCATCATTTTACTAGTTTATCAGTAAAGCAAAACCATGAATTTTCAAAGCAGTCAGAACAAATCAGAGACCTGACCAAGTCCACTTGTAATCATTACCAAAAATCACTCCGTGCTTCAACTAGGAAAGAGGTTGTCTTGTCTGGTTCGAGACCAATACCACTTGTCAACCAATTAAACTGCTAGACACTGGATCATCATTTATTCCTAAAACCACCCTAATTCCTACTAACAACGAGATTTTTCTGTCTTCTCGGGAATTAACCTTTTATTAAAAACTAGAGATACAGGCTGCTCTAAAGCCGACACTTGATGAGATTATTGTTTAGGCAGTCCCTCCACGTTGTCTTATTTCAAGAATAAATATTCTAACGGTCAAATTTTGTCGACCACATGATCAACTGTCATCCTCCCAAGGTTCTTGAGCCAGCCTGTCAGATCCTGACATGGCAGTCCCATACCTATAGGAAACATTGATCATCACACGACTCAACCGAGCAAACTCACGATCTCACGACAACCAAAGTAACGAAAACTAGCAGTGGCACTGTTGTCATTCAAACTGCCAATCTACGCACTGAGTCGATTCGAACCAGTTACCAAGAGACATGGAACAAAGTAAAATGAACGTTGTGCTGTAATAAAGAGGATTTTGTCATCTCACCTTATGAGCTCCCTCTGCAGAGCACCACCTTGCTTGGTTCTTCTGTGAGAGGTGGCTCCAAATCCAGTTGTCACACCATAGCTGTCAGTACCTTTGATCATGCCGTCCATAACCCAGTCACTGCTTGCCTTAACACCAGCTCTGGCAGACTCGGCTAGCCCCACTTTGATTCCGGAGTCATTTCCGGCGACGGCAGCCACTTGAGCAATTGTCAAGGTCTCTCCTCCAAGCTTGACCAAAGGCTTCCTGTACTCTGCCACCATGCGTTTAACTTCATCCAAATGGCTCCCTTTTAACGACTCTGCAGCCACACCCCAGTTCAATGGATCAGGATGGCTCGTGCATAGACTCTCCAAGGAACCATTCTGGTGACCATTATGTGTAATCTTCTCCATGTTCGCAAAAGACCCTATCAACAAGCAAAGCTTAAACTCAACAAGAACTAGCTATGGACAGGAGAGGGATGCAGATAGAAACAGGTGATATTAAAGAGGAAATCTTTAAATACAAAGGGGTGGATTTCCTGAGAGAAATCGGGTTGTTCAAGGGGTTTAAATAGATGATGGGTTCGGAGTTATGTCTCCAGCTAGTATGAGTTTTGGTAGGTAAGCGTAAGGGTAGACAAGGTGGGTTGGTTGAAAGATAATGGTGGCCGTTGATCTGGAGTGATCTAGCGGTGGAGATTCAAGTTGCGTGGAGTCATTGTGGTTCATTGGAAGGAGAAGGGTAAAACATGACTCGTGGTAGTAGTGCATGGTGAGGAAGGGGTTGGTGGACGTTTTTGTGGAAATTATTTTGTGAGAAATTAGGCAGCAACTAAGTTTAGTTATGGCCACCATTATCACCTACTACTATCATTTTTCTACAGGACTTAATCTATGAGCCAGATTACTACAAATTTTCAATTTATACTGATAATCCATTATCGTAAACTGTAAAAACAATAACGATTCAGTAAAAATCTCACTGAATGTATAATTTGAAAATATCCCATTTACGCAGACTTATTATAAACTAATAAAAAGACTGCTTTAGAACGACTCACAAAAAATAAGAAATTTATATCGTTATTCGACATCTATAAATTCATATCTCTAAGAAAGAAATTATATCGTGAACATCTCAATCAATTGGACATAAATTTTGGTGAATTATACGTATGCAACTTGCAATCTAAAAACAAGAAGAATGTGTATTAATTAATTCAATTTTTCACAATATAATTAATTTAGGATAATGAATATTTGAACTTAATTAAGTTTGATTAAAATGGGTATGCCTAGCTAACTGAGTTTAAATATCACACCGCCTAAAAATAAAAATAAAATGAAAAATCTATAATAAACTTAAAGGAAATAACCATTTCATAATATGCTTAGATGATACAATCTAATGACATTACCATACAACCACAGTCCACAGAAATGTTTGTATTGCTTGGTTTGAACATATTCCAAATGGATGAGGCAAGCAAGAGAATATAGAAAATAAATCTTGCACGTAATCTGACTTTGTTGGACCACTAATAAAGAAACCTTTTGCATTTGTTCGTATAAATGTCTAATTGTTTAGGTATATATATATACAACACTTTTTTACTTCTTCAAACCTCGTGTCCCAGCAATTAGAACAAAGTATCGTGAGTGAATTTCAGAGAGAAATGATCCAAGAACGTTCTGATTTAATTGGATTCCATTGGGAAAAGCGATATATCATGTCCAATAACTTGCTTCTTCTTTTTTTAAACCACGAGATGTTTTGATATGCTCATCATTACCTACAGATTAATTCTAGCCTGTGCCTTGTGGGATTCTAGGAGGCGACTTAGCAATATTATGGAGTATTTAACACTGTTGCATATATAAGTCAGAGTCGAACCCTAACCTTACTTAAGCGAAGATCAACTCTTTATCACTGTAGTTCAATGCTTGGTGGTTATAACTTACTTATAAAAAAGTCGACATATCCAATACACAAAATTCTTTATACTTGTGGAGATTTAAAAAAGGTGATGATCTACGTAACTTTTCTTTTATATTTTTAAATTAGGCTAAAATAGTTCTTTAGTTGTTAAATGTAATACATACTTTTCTTTGGTAAGTGATCTTTTGACGAGAAAGTCAGTGCAGACCTACCAATGATTACAACTTTGGTGGGCTTGGTTGTTGAAGGCGTCTCTTTTAGATTTCCGCTTTCAATGAATTTATTTATCTATTTTTGGTCTGCCGTATTGTTAATTTCCTACCCTCAACTTGTTAACCTAATATTCTTCGTGACTTACCTGTTTAACAAAGTCAGAAATTGTAAGTGCTCGGTCAGAATTAAATTATAATGACGTTTTAAATCTAATCCGATGATTCTTTTCTCACTTAAGACTTATGATCCAACCTGATTTAACTCGAGTTATGCCATTCAAAACTAAACGAAAAAAGAATGATTAATCTATGCCATTTTCAACTGGTCAATATGCAACTAGTGCTCAAGTTAAATCATGTGCATAATTGAAATGCATAGTTTATTCCGTATCCGTTTCACCTACCAACCCCTGCGATAAGGATCTAATCTTCGGTTCATAAGCATTAGTTTGATTATAGTTTCATTCTACTCAGTAAATGGTCTTCGATACTGTACGTAGACACGTATACTGAAAGCCAAAGAAATGGTCAAAGAAGAGTTTGTTATAAAACTTTATAAGAATTGAAATATAATTGAAAGAGATTGTTCTTATCTACTAAAATTTTAAAATTTAATTAAAAATTTGTTAAACATAATTTAATTGATTTATTTTAGTTTATAATAACTTCATAATTTACAAAAATTGACCTATTAATTAATAAGCTCATCAATTTTTAACAAGAAGAGTTATTATAATAAATCAAAATAAAAAAATAAAAATTGGCTGGTTCAAAATTTTTACAATTAAACCTATCAGATTAATTGAATTTTCTAATAATTGATTATAATAATTATTATTATACGTTCCCTCCCAACAACTTCCTCCACTTTCTTTGCTTTTGGTGGGTGGGTGAGTGTTAGAAGATACGGTGAGAGGCTTTCTAAGGGGTGGTCGAATTGGTCGAGAAGACACGAGCCAAAAAGTCCTGTGTTTGAATCCTCTTATTTACATTCTCTCGATCGAGCCTATCGTACAGGGCTTATTTAGTACGAAATACCCAGTTGATATGATTTACAGGTTATTGTATCAATCCAGAGGTTTACTCAGTACGCATCTAAAAGATAATAACTACAGGCTCCTTCGTTTCAAAAAAAAAGTAAGAATTTACTTAAATAAACTAAAAAAAAAAAGAAAAAGAGTATTGAAATCCAGTGGTCTTCAATCCAAACCCAATATGTATATGACTAAATACATCGTCATCATCTATACATTATTTATTAATAATTCATGAAATATGTTTTCATACATAACATGCATTCATTGACATGAAGCAAGTTACAAGTACACAAATTAAGTAGTGTACGGAACCATGCTTTTGCGAGTATCTGAAAATTTAAATACCAAAATTAATAATTTTCATGTGATAATAATAAGAACTTATTTATATCATTAAAATATTTTTCCTAAATTTTACTATATTAGAAACTAATTTATTAATATTTAATAATGACAACAAGATTTATTCATTAAAAAATAAAAAAATTAAATGGAATTCTAGATGTAATGGGTCCCATAAACACAAAATAGGCAAATATAAACATTAATGATGAACACGAAAAACGTGGTTCTGATTATTAATGTCATAAAGCAGTGGTCCCATGGCAGGAAAACAAGTGAGGTGGTCTCAAGGCTCAAATTGTTATTAGAGGCCACAATTTCCACGCAACCAAGAACCCCCGTAGCCACAATCAAGCAGTCCAATTGCTTCATTCTAATTGTGTTCTACTTAACAAATTTCGTCCAGTTGGTTTGACGTAGTATTGTACTTATGTTGCATAGTATATCTACTTGTCATCGCACTTGCCACCAAAAAGTATATCTACGTGATGACGATGATGATGATAGTAATAATGATAATAAACGTCTTTACTAGTTAGTAATAAGTTTGTGTATTATTAGATTTTGTTCACTAGACAATAGAGTTTGAGGATATACAGGATCTCATATTTTGTGTCTTCCTCGCTGAAACCATGGAAAAGAGATAAATTACAAGAGGCAATCCAAATTTCTTGGAG
>JANQAP020000153.1:572203-591539 GCA_026874005.2 Erythroxylum coriaceum
TCAATATAAACATGGGTTTTTAAGTACTTACAAGCCTTCTTTTCACTTAATCTCCACCCAAACCTTGAGTAATGTAATCATGACATATGTTTCAAGACCCGGGCCTAACATTAACACTTTAATTCTCTAATGGTGACAATTATTTCCAATTCACTAAGTATGATTGATTAAACTAAAATTCAAGTCATATGCAATCCTCACTCTTATCATAATTTTTTTTAACACCTATCTTATATGGTCAATGTAACATTCCAACTAAGGTACAATTTGGGGCCTTACAATTTTCTCTCCCTTAAAAGAAATTCATCCTCAAAATTCATACCTGATCAAAATAGTTGAGGATACTGAGCCCTCATAGTCTCTTCTGGTTCCTATATTGCTTCCTCGAGTCTATGGTGTTGTCAGAGTACTTTCACCAAAGGTATTTGTTTATTCCTGAGTTGTTGAACTTCTCTAGCTAAAATAGACACAGGCCCTTCTTTATACGTTAAATCCAGTTGTATTTGAATTTCTTGTATATGAATCTTATGTGTATCATCAGACTGATAGTTTCTCAACATCAAAACATGAAACACATCATGTAACTTGGCCAACTCTCCAGGAAGAGCTAATTGATAAGCTACTAGTCTGACTCTCTTCAGAATCTCATAAGGACCAATATAATATGGACTGAGCTTACCTTTCCTCCTAAACCGAAGTATGTGTTTCCAAGGCGATACTTTAAAAAATGCCTTATCACCTACTTGATACTCAATATCTTTCCTTTTCAGATCAGCATAGGACTTCTGCCTATCACTGGCAGCTTTCAACCTTTGTTAGATAACTTGAACTTTTTCTTCAGTATCTTTCATAATTTCAAGCCCGATCATTTTGTTCTCACATAATTTTGTCCAACATAATGGAGTTCTACACTTCCTACCATACAGAGCTTCATAAGGTGCCATGCCAATGCTGGTATGATAAATGTTGTTGTAAGCAAACTCCATCAGTGCAAGATAGTTATCCCAACTTCCCGAGAATTCTAGCACACAACCTCGAAGCATATCTTCTAATATCTAGATATTATCCACCTATTTGGGGATGGAAAGCAGTACTGAACTTAACTTGAGTACCCAAAGCTCTTTGTATACTTTTCCAAAATCTCGAAGTAAATCGATGATCATGATTAGAAAAAATAGACAATGATATTCCATGCAACCTCACTATTTCATTCAGATACAGGTCTGTAAACTTATCTAACGAATAATCAGGACGGATAGGCAGAAAGCAAGCATACTTAGTAAACTTATCTACAATCACCCATACACCGTCATGCTTCCTTTGGGTACGAGGAAGTCTTGTGACAAAATCCATAGTAATGTTATCTCATTTCCATTGGGGAAGAGAAATAGGATGCAACAAACCAGATGGAGCTTGATGTTCAGCTTTAACTTGCTGACAAGTCAAACATTTGGATACATAATCTACAACATCTCGTTTCATTCCTGACCACTAATAATGTTGCTTCAGATCTTAATACATCTTATTTCCACCAGGATGCAATATAAAAATAGTATTATAGGCTTCAAATAGTAATTTTTTCTTCAGCTCATCATTAGCCGCTACACACAAACGATCTTTATAATACAATTCACCATTTCCTTTCACAGAAAAATTAGGTCGTTTACCTTCCTGAGTAGCCAAGATAAGTTATTGTAACTTATCATCAGCTCTCTGAGCATCACAAATCTCTTCTCTCAAAGTAGGCCTAGCTTTCAACTAAGCTATTAAAACTCCATCAGATGCAATTCCCCATTCACTCTGCTTCATTGATAACGATGAAATGATCTTCCGACTTAAGGCATCAGCCCTGACATTAGCCTTACCTGGATGGTAGTCAACAATACAATCATAGTCTTTAAACAGTAGCAACCAACGTCATTGTCTTAGATTGAGTTCTTTCTGGGTAAGTAGATACTTCAGACTCTTATGGTCTGTGAAAATTCTACACCTTTCACCATACAAGTAGTGTCGCCAAATTTTTAAGGCAAACACTACTGCTATGAGCTCCAAATCATATGTAGGGTAATTCTATTCATGTGGATTTAGTTGCCTAGAGGCATAAGCAACTACCTTTCCATCCTATACTAAAACACAACCCAAACCATTTTTAGATGCATCACTAAATATAACATACTCCTTACCAGAAGTAAGTTGAGCCAATACAGGAGCTTTAGTAAGCATACTTTTCAGTTGATCAAAACTATTCTGACATCTATCAGACCATTCATACTTCACTCCTTTCTGTAATAGTTTAGTTAAAGGGGATGCTATGACTGAGAACCCCTTCACAAACTGGCAATAATAACCAGCCAAACCCAGAAAACTTCTCACTTCTGTTACATTCTGTGGTGGCTTCCAGTTAACAATTGCTTCTATCTTACTAGGATCAACTCTAATCCCTTGAGAAGAGACAACATGGCTTAGAAAAGATACCTCTTGAAGCCAGAAATCACACTTGCTCAACTTAGCGTACAACTATTTTTCCCCACAGGGTCTATAACACAATTCAGAGATGCTCAATATGGTCATGTTCATTCTTAGAATAGACTAGGATATCATCTATAAACACTATAACAAACTGGTCAAAATAAGGCCTGAATACACTATTCATCATATCTATAAATGCCATTGGAGCATTAGTTAACCAGAATGGCATTACCAGGAATTCATAATGTCCATAACGGGTCCTAAATGCAGTCTTTGGTATATCCACATCATTTACCCAAAGTTGATAGTACCCCAATCGCAGATCTATCTTTAAAAACACTCTTGCATCCTTCAACTGATCAAACAGGTCTTTAATCCTTGGCAATGGATACTTCTTCTTCACGGTGACTCTATTCAATTGCCTGTAATCGATGTATATCCGTAGTGTACCATCCTTCTTTTTAACAAACAAGACTGGTGCTCCCCATGGTGAGACATTAGGTCGAATAAACCCTTTATCTAGAAACTCTTGCAATTTCACCTTCAACTCTTTCAATTCAGTAAGAGCCATTATGTACGTTGCTCTAGATATAGGAGCAGTTCCAGACACAACTTCAATAGACAACTCCACTTCCTTTTTAGGAGGGAGTCCAGGTAATTCCTCAGGAAATACATCCGAAAATTCATTCACCACTGGAATATCTAGCAATTTACCATTCTTAGAACCAAACACAAAAGCTAGATAAGCTTCACATCCCTTCCTGAGGAGCTTTTGTGCTAGCATAGCAGATACCACATTAGCTAAAGAACTAGTGCGGATGCCATGCAATACTATTCCAGGCTGATCAGGCTTCCAAAGCACAATTGTCTTAGCATTACAATCAACCAATGCCTAATGCTTGGACAACCAATCCATACCTAAAATAAAATCAAATTCATAAAAAGGCAATCTAATCAAATCTGCTACATATTTATTTCCTTAGATCATAATAGGACAATTCCTAAACACCTGGTTAACCAACACACTACTACCAAGAGGACTAGTTACATGAATGTCATACCCTAGCTGATCTTAAGCATCTCCTTATCATACATTTCTCCAACACAGATATAGGAATGAGTAGATCCAGGATCAATCAGTGCATGCATTTTAGAATTAAAGAGAGAGACAATACCAGCAATGACTTTAGGTGCATCCTGATCCTCACGAGCTTTCAATGCATAAGCTCGAGCCGAAGCAGAAGGCATAGCTGGTCGATCAACAGTTTCCGAATAGGTACTCAGATTAAATCTGTTTTGACCAGATCCTCCACAACCTCTACCTTGTCCTCTGATTTCAACAGCTACATGAGAGACCTCCCTACTATCTTGTGATGTCTGTGACTGTCTGATAAGGCAGTTAGCTATCAGATGATCAATACCACCACATCGAGAACATGCATCTGTAACCTTCCAGTAAGTAACCTGATGGTATTTGGAGCAATGAGGGCATTCCATAATACCAGAACCTTGACTCGCAGAGGAACCCCTACCAGAAGCAGTCGATGAGGGAAAGTTTTGTCGTCTTTCCCTAGCTATTAATCTCTAAATGAATTCTAGTGTAGTTGAGGCACCTTCCCAACTCTGCTTGCCGGAGGAATGACCTCTTTTAGCAAAGCCCCTTCGCTGAGCCCTTTCTCTCTTCACCATCTCTTGCTTCTCAATGTTTATTACGGCTTGCACCAGTTGATGGTAGTTCACTTGTTGCAGTAAAGTAAATGTGACAAGATGCTCCTTAATCGAATCGTTCAAACCATCCTTAAACGGATGACACCGGAACTCCTCAGTAAGCACCGATTTAAGGGCATACTTGCTGAGTCAGTTAAACTCCCTATTGTACTTAGCAACAGATAAGTTTCTCTGCTTTAGATTCAAAAATTGCTTCCACTTCTCCTTTATATAAGCCTCCGTAACATACCTAGCTTTAAACTCTTTGGGAAAGAAATCCCAAGTCAGAGGCACCGGTAGCTGAGGATTCCTCAAAATGAACTTCCATCACTCATAGGTTGCTCCCTGAAGAAGAGAGACAGCATAGTTCACCATCTGATCTAGTGGACAACTGATTTCATCTAATACCCTCTTTACTTTCCCTATCCAGAACTCAGCTCTTTCAGATTCCTCCAATGATGTTCTAAAAAATTCCTCAGATCCATACTTCCGCAGCTAATCAATCGGAGCCTTAGGTGCAGTCATACGATTGAGTAACGTCATCATATCCTGAGACAACTTAACTAAAACCTCTCCCTGAGCTAGAGGAGGAGGTGGCACCTCAGCTTCACCTGGATTAACCCCAGAGTGTCCAAATATTGATGGATGAGATCTTTCAGGATGATTACTCTCAGCAACCTCATCAATGGTTTCGTGAGATCTTTCCATCTTTAATTCTATAACCAAAACATAGGACAAACTGCATTAGGCCAAAACACAATTTTTACACTCAAATATAAGCAATAGTTAAGCGCTGGTTAAACCAGAGTCGTCTAAACTATGATCTGATACCAAAAGATGTAACACCCATAAGCCCTCTAGGAGAATATATGGATGCCACACAAAACAGTACAAATAAACCAAAGCATTCTAAATCATCCTTAAAAGCAATTCAGGCAAACATACATTATATTTCATTACAAGTTAAGTTACAAACAAAATACATTACACCTATTGTACTTATCACAAACATGTCTTAAATCCCAATCCATCCTATCTTATAGTTATTACAAACCTTCAAAGAAAATACAAATTGTCTCATTTATCAGATACAACTTAAAAACAAACTCAAATATACATTTTGTCAAAACAAAACTCAATCTTCTTGGCCACTGCGGTTGACATTGTCCCAGTCTCAAGTCTTCTTAACAAAACTTACATGGGGCAAAACCATCGTGCTAAGCATAAAGCTTAGTGGGGAATAACTAAACCATACATAAACTAGCAACTGTTTAATAGTCACCTATCATCTACATATATTGAATCAAATTATATGGTAAGCAATCCTTAAAGGTTCTTATTAAAGGACAATTCAAGTGTAATGGTTTTGAAAACAGAATATGATCTATCACTAGAGAACATTTCTCATGCTATAGCCAATCATTTAAGTATAAAAAAAGATTGTACAGATGTCAAAACTAATTATCAGAATAGGATATAAACCCTTCAGATCAGAATATGAATTGTATCAGAGTAGACTTTATTTTGTATCAATTCAGATTTTATCTTATATCAAATCAAAATTTGTTTATATCAAAACTAAACATGTATTAGAATACAAAACAAGTTAAAATACTAATCCTTTTTACAAAAGTTAGTAACGGGACCAGTACAAAAGATACCATGTTTGGTATCTGAAACAGAAGAGACTTAAGTCTCTAAAATAGAAGACACAGAAGTGTCTAAAATTAGAAGACACCGGAGTGTGTGGCATAGAAGACACCTTAGTGTCTGGTTACAGAAGACATCTTAGTGTCTAATTACAGAAGCAGTTGCTAACCCTTCTAGGCATGCTTATTTACCCACGACTAGGACTCAGCAATTTTAAAGCAAACCATTTCAGATTTTAGCATTTTATGCAAAAGGAGAAGTACAACATATGTCTTTATTCAAATGAACTTATACATTAACATTTGATCAAACATAACATACCTTATAAATACAAACATGTGCAATTATGCATCAATAGAAGTGTTGAGTCATCACACATTAAGTATGCACACAATTAGCAAGCACTTCCAATACAATCCCAACTATCAAAGTCCTTGGACAACTGATGGTCCAGTAATGTCACAATATTATTACAGAACGTCCCAATTCACAATCATCCATATCTAATTCGTAATACATAAGCCTTAACAACTCATTCATTCATGATCACTCCAAGCAATTCAACATTATGTTTATCATTATTAAACCATACATCCTTTATATTATCATCTCTATTAATAAACCATATCTCAATTACCTTTTACTTCATTAATCTAACATCACCTAGGTTCTTTCTTAATCCTAATTAAGTTTACATAAAACATTGTTCAAAGTCCTAACCTTAGTCAACAATTACACAACCAAGTTTAGAATTTTCTTTTTTTTTTTTCAAATTTTCTTAGGATAAGTTTTGGGTCTAATTTGTATAGCCATTTTGACATAGAAACTGAGGTTTCTGGGCAATATGTTCTTCTAAACAAATGTTTCTATATGTCTAAAGTTTCTAACGAACTAAATTTCATACAATTTGGTTCATTATTTCTAAAGTTATCCCCAAAATACTACAGACTGTTCCCAACCAATGACAGAATCCTAAATTCAACTTTAGGCCAAATTTCAAAATCCTTAGGCACAGAACCAAAATTCCATTCCTTCATAAAAGTTGTAGGTATATGTGTGTAGTGTAATCCAAAATGAAAATCACCCCATTTAGATGTCGACGGGTCAAGGTGTGAAACCGGTACAATTCATTCACATCTTACACCCTCAACACCCTTACTCCAAGGTTCATCCTTTTCACTACAATTCCACCTTATTCATACCCCAATTACACATCAATTTCATGTCCAGACCTCAATTCATCATCAAGTCAATAAATATTATATTCAATCAAACATCAAATAATTCATATGATAACATGCAATCAAGATTAGTATTTCCATACCTTCTTTAATTCAATTTCCTACTTCAATGATTAAGCCACTCTAGCCTTTCAAGCAAGTATCACAATTCCAAGATTAAGATGACCAAGAGGACAGGAACATAGAAAATAGCAAGATCTAGCTTCCTTGATGCAGTGTCATACAAATACTTCAAGTTACGATGATGATCCAAAAAGTAGGCAAAAATTTTAGGAGGTGTGAGTGAGAGAGTTTCACTGGAGAGAGAACAAAATGGTGAAAGAATAAGCGAAAATAGAAACTCCAGCAGAAACTTGTCTCCTTCAATGCTAGGTGTCAAAAAATGGTAATAACATGTGTCTTCATGCATGTTCTTCACTTTTCCCATTTAGGAGCTGCCACTTATCCACGCAAAATGCTGCCATTTGTCACCAAGTAATTAGTCCACTTATCTCCAAATTAAAATCAATAAACTATATTGATATAGACTGAATTTGACAAAGTTGTATTCATAAAAGTTGTAGCTTATTCTCATAGCTTTCTAATGGTATAAAGTTTGTAATTTTTGGACACTGAAATCAAGAGATATGATTCTTACAAGTTTAAGTGTCACACAGGGGTGCACGATCGTGACAAATTGAACTTGCTAAAATCAATATAAACCTTGCGTAATGTAACTATGACATATGTTCCAAGACCTGGTCCCAATATTAATACCTTAATTCTCTAATGGTGACAGTTATTTCCAATTCACTAAATATGATTCATTAAACTAAAATTCAAGTCATATGCAATCCTCACTCTTATCATAATTTTTTTTAACACCTATCTTACATGTTCAATGTAACATTCCAACTGGGGTACAATTTGGGGCCTTACATAATGAATCCCCCTAAGATTTCTAAGTATTAACCCTTTAACATACAATTCAATTAATTTCATTGGATCATGGAAATTCTTATATTATGTTATTATCTTTCTCAAAACTGTTAACAGTTAATCCTCAGTTAAACTAGAAACCTATTTCTAGTTTAAACTCCTAAGATTGCTTTATTTGAATCGTGAATTCCATTAGTTTTGTATGTAACTCCTCCTAATTATTATAAATCTATTTATACAAAATGATTTCTCAATCTCAATCATATGGAATCATACATTAAACTAATATCCCAAATATATTAATTCAAGAATAAAAGGTATAATTGAATTGTGATGAATCAATCAATCAAATTACATTATATAAAAGATCAAATTACAATATCCATTGTAACTTAGGGTTAATCGTACCTAAGCATTAAATAAACTTAGTTTATAAACATAGAATACAAAACAAACATCAATGTTCAGTAGAATAATTAAAAAGAAAATAATCCATAAGATTTATGTATCCCCTTTTCTCTAACGTAATCCCCTTAAAACTTTGATAGAAAGCTATTCTCTATCAGATCTCTGAAGTAATCCTCATGTTTCCCTCTATCTTGAGTTCAGAATTACGTCTCAAACTTTAAATTTGCCTCTAACACTAACTCTTATTGTTGCTATTTGGTCTCCTTTTCATAAATGCCTTTTATAATGCAAAATTAGGATTTCTAAAATATACACGATCAATTACATGATCGAGTGAGTGATCGTATATCTTAAAAACACCTCAAAACCATGAAACTTATGTGATTGTATATCTTAAAAACACCTCAAAACCATGAAACTTACATGTTTTTAGGAGCTTATATGAGAATAGGACACGACTTTGTATATGACTTACACTAGCATGTATCTTCACAAGGTCAAAAACAATGTCTTTGAAGCTTTATATGTTCAAAGTCACTTATACAATCTTTTACAAGACTGTTATGTTACTAACAAAGGAGTGTACCTCTAAAGTTGTTCAATTCTTACATTTTCTGCATCAATTTCTCTTAGCTTTCTCTACTTTTGTTCCATGAAGTCAATTGAGACTAAAAACCTTAAAACAAATAAGTACCAAAAACATCATAAAAATCTTAAATAATTAGCAAAATACACAAAATATGGGAATAAAAACATAGTCCATTAAACATTTATCATCTCCTAATAGGCAATTCTTTATGAATCTTTAAGCTAGAGTTCATATCTAATTCCAAATAATAGGCTCATTAGCATCGAAATATTCCATATGCTCCATTATAATAGGGTTATCCATCTCCTCTTCTTCTCCTTCATAATACAAGTCTCTAATAGAACCTGTATGATTATTTGTTGTATAATATAATAAATTTTGGCAGTAATCACATTTATATGGAAACAAGTATCTTCTTTGTCAAGTAGATATCTCATGGCTTCAAATATCTTAAACATGAATTCTTTATCCTCTACCATTATGATTAATTTTCTATCATACACATTTGTAATGGCTTTAACAACAGCCAGTAAAGGTTTAGGATGAAGGAAATTTCTCCATCCTTCATATCTAGCGCAAAATTTGCCTATTTTGTATATGACAAGACCCTAATTTTATGACTTTTCTAGTTAAGGAGCTGCAACATAATTTAAAGAAAAATACATCTTCATTATTAACAAGAATGACTCCTAGTTGATTCTAGTGAATTTTTGCCCAGGATTTCATAACTTAGAAAACTACTCTATTGTCCATGAAATATCCTATAAAAGTGGAGCCCCATCTTTCAACTCTTTCCTTAAGAGTATCGATGGGAGGAGCTACAACAATGGGATCTTTGAAAAATTTTGAGTTTGATCTCTAACTGTTTTTTACGACCACTTGAATCCAAATTTTCTTAAGAGCTACTTGTTGGTTCTCTAGACGCCCATGACCTAGATTAGAAGCTACATAGAGGTTAGGAGGAGAGTTAGGAGTTCACTATCATAGGGATAAGGGCGAGAAAATGCTCAACGGAAAGTGGGAGAGGTAGTGTATATCTGACATTATCAAAAATGGTAAGTGAATAAAAGAGTAAAGTAAATGAATAGAAGAAAAAGTTGAAAGGAAAGAAAGGGGAGCAGTAGAATGAAGAAGTAGGTGAAAAAACATAGAGAAGAAGGAATAAATGCAAAGTCGAAGGACTAAAAGCAAGAGGTTATATAGATCATACGGTTGAGAGTAATGGATAAGGAGAGAAGCAAGATTTTCTCTCTCATTAAGCACAACTTAACATTCCTAACTTATTATTTTACTCTTCTTACTTATTATCCCCTTACTTACTGAGAGACAAGAAGGGATTGGACTTTGTAGCCTATTAGGTTCTCGCAGATCTGGCCTCCTTTAGGTATTCCTCATTACTTTTATTTTCATTTATTTTTTGTTTTTATTTCTGTAACCTGCATCATTCGTATATTGTCTCATTTGCATGTGAGTCCACCGGAAACAGCCTCTCTACTATGTAGGGGTAAGGCTGCGTACTATCGGACCTCCCCAGACTCTGCTTCATTGCGGAATTTCAGACTGGGTGATGATGATGATGATGATGATGAAAAGTTAGTTTAACGACTAGAGGCTATGAGCATGAAAAGAAAAAAAATCAATTTCAAGGATAAAGAAGGTAAAAACTCTTAGATGTATACATGATTGAAAATGAGAAATTGAAATATAAAATATGAAATATGAAATACATGACATAACATGACAAAATTAAAAAGTGTCGTTGTTATTAATGACAACGAGCATGATCCATTGCATGAGAATGATTCATTGAAGAAGATGATCAATATTCTCAAAACATCATTCTTTATGTTCACTTTATAATGTGAAAAACTATAATACATACTAGGAACCCAAAATAGTTCAAATGACAGGAGTAATGGTTACACTTAAAAAAGTAAATCATTCGATGTTAAGAATATTTTTATAAAGAAAAAATATGTATATAATGATGAGTTATTGTTTAAGTCTTCATATGAGCATATAAACTTTAATTCTAGACATGAAAACTTCATCATCTTCCATGTCCCAAGCTTAAATAAAATTACATGTGTTTATGTATAGTTCATCCTCTAAACCTAAAAAGGATCGTTCACACGATAAGAATAAATACAATTTTTATGAAAGATCATACCAAAAGAGCATGCAATATTTTTCTCATTCATAAAGGCATCTTTGTCATCAAAATAACATAAAACAAGCTCACAATCACTATAGGCCACTATACAACCATATGGTACATATTCATAATTCTTATAAACCACAAAGAAACATGTCTTTTGTTAATTCATATGTTAGGCCTCATAATCATATAAGAAGGACATTCAATTTTCCCTATATATCCAAAAGGAGAGCACATATTTACCATACATCCAAAGAAGACTTAAAATGCATATATGCCATATTCTCACAAGTTTTACTCATATGACCTATATAACTTCAAATATTTTCATGAAATATCATTTTTGTAGTGATTTATAAGCATACAGAAAAGAAATTACTTTTTAAAACAATGTCTGTTAAGTGAATCCATTAGAAGGTAGGTTGAAAAGAAATCAAAAGTTAACCTTTAAGGACCCAAGTTTGTATGGGTACCTAGATTATATTGATTTATTTACCTTGTAAGTCAATATCAAATAACTTCAAATAAACATGTACAATTAGTATCACCCCCATTCATATCAAATGAGTAATAAACATGGCATCTCTAATAATTGATTTTAAAGGGATAATCATAAAGAGTCCTCACATGAGTCAACTGAGAAAATTAGTATTAAGAAACTAATTATTGAATCAAGTAAGGTATTTATTGTTGTTATATAAAAGAGAGTAACCATTTACTTTCATGCAAATGGAATTTTAGCATATTAACTTGGCATATACAATTAAGGGTAGAAAGTATTGTTGCATATACCTAGGGAAAGACAAATACGTTAATCTTGATATTGGTATATAGGCTCATTTGTTTATTTCTTGATAAATACTTTGCACGTGTATTTTACCCATATGATAGAGTTTTTAAAAGGGGAGATATGAAAGTTATTTATATATCATATATCTTTTAATATTGACAAAAAAGGTCAGAGAGTGATGATATTAAAATTTGATCTTGCATGATGGGGAGCATGCATTACATATTGATTTGACGTCATTTGTTTTTTTTCTAAAGTTTGCCAAATGTTTTATCATCATAGAAGGGGGATATTATTAGACCAACTAAGTTATTAATCAATAATTTTGATGATAACATAATATATTGCTAGTAATGAATTTACTTTGGTAAGATTAGTAGTTATAATAATAAAATTATACAATATGTGAAAGATCAAGTTAACTGAAAAGGTAAAATAAGTTAAGGAGCCAATTAAATGAATTGAACATTCAAAAGATGAACAAAATGAGCAAAGTGAAGTGCATATATACAATCTAAGAGAGCTTCAATGTAATTCAAGTCAAGTAGACCAAGAACAAGGAAGATTAAAGTCTTCCATGTGAAACAAATATTGTAATCTTTTATATATTCTTATCTTAGTCATTTTGATGGTTTAGTAGCTCAAAAATTACATAGTCAGTTCATTATATAAAACAACAACAACAACAACAACAACAACAACAATAACCCAGTGAAAGTCATGCTAATACACGGAGTTTGGGGAAGTCCAGTGGTACACAAATTTACCTCTAATTGGTAAAGAGGCTATTTTTGATAGATTCATATGAAAAATACTAATTAAACATATAATATAATATAATATAATATAAAAATAGATAAATATGTATAAATAAAAATGTTAAATAGGTAATATCATAAATAATGCAATAAATTTAGAATACGATATAAGAATAAAAATAAAAGATAAAGTAAGCAAATAACTACACAAATAAGAAAGAAGACAAGTAAATTAATTAATTAAACAAGCCATTACAAGAAAATATTCAGGCTAAGTAAGAAAATATTTAGGTTAAATAATTAAGAGGAAAGTAATAAATATTAAATGTTTAGGCTAAATATAAGATATAAGACTCAAAAGAAAATGTTTAAAAGACTTATAAGAACAAGAAGGATCTCTTTATGTGAAATTCTTTTTTTCGTATTCTAGTATGCCAAAGTTTTCTATTAAGGGTTATGCCCTTGGTAATTTTCAGTAGAGTCATATCATTATTTATCATCTCCCCCAATTTTTCTTAGACCTTTCCTTTTTCTCTTACTGAAATTCATAAATCTTTCATAATCAGGAGTAAATTTAGTTTAAGTTTAAAGAAAATCTTTATGATTAAAATAATCATAATAAAACCTTTGAAATAGTTTTGGATCATTTTTTTATCAAATAAATATGTTTTAATCTTTGAAAAACTTAAGAATTTTTTTTAAAAAAGGCTTGTTTTAGAATGTTTGGTTAACTTATGTTAGAGTTTTAAAGTAGTTTATTCAATTTGTACCTACTAAGTCGATCAGAATGACATATTAGTCAACTAGTATCCTTATAGATCTTTTGTGTACCATAAGTTTGTACTGGAATGTCGGTTGATACATTGATCAAGAAATGTCATACATTGGCTAACCAATGTCATTGTTGCTAATCATTGTCAAGATTGATTTACATCTGTGTGACAGACAAATTTAGTTGTTTTAAGAATAAACAGACCATATATGCATTGTGAAAAAGATCTTTGGTGGTATTGAGACATTTTTAGAAGCTTTTGAAAAAATTTCATTACATTTATGTGTGTATAAGCATGATGGGAAACTTTATTGCAATAAGTGATCATAAAATAAATTCTTGTATTGCATTTGAGTAATTGAGATATTAATTGATAGAACAATTGAATTGTTAGGGTTCCTCTTCATCCTTGACAAAAGAGATATGCAAAAGATTCTTCTTCACTCAAAAAGAAGATATATGTACAAAATGTTTCTCTAAGCCTATTGAATAACACTACACTAAATTCTCAAGCGAATTAGGGAAAAAAGGTAAGTCAAAAGTTGTTTGATGGAATAATTATAAATTAATTTTCTCTTTCTAATTTCTTTGCTCTCTTTTATTTTTGCACAGTATATTTTATCTTATATAAATTTATTATAACTATTCATTAGTATAGATAAATCATTCATTAAGTTAAGAAATAAATATATGCAATTCAATCTCCTTCTTGTATATTATCTAAGAACTAACAAATATCATAAGATATTTTTCAAAAATTTTAAATGTAAAAAATATTTAAAAATGAGTAAATCTATAAGAAATAGTTTGTATGTGTCAAACTTATTTTTTTCTTATTAAAACAAGGAAATGAAACATGTTATTTGAGTATTTGTTTGTGGTAGCAATTACTCTTCTCCTTAGGTTTAGACCTCTAAATATGTGATTGGCAAAAATATTTAGTAAAAGATATGCTTATCCTTGTTACATAATACATGGAGTATCCGTTGTGTAGAAATAATTAATAGAACGTAACTTAGATAAACTAAGCTTAGGGCTTCACCTTATCGTCTTAAAATGTTCTTAATTAATTTGAAGTGCAAGAAAAGGACGTCATGAGTACACCAACTACTTGACCCCTGGCAGAATTATCACTTTCAAAAATGTCACCTCCGGGGACTTTGAGAATAATCATGAAAATGAGAAATGAGAAGACCTTACCATGTTACTAAACTAGCATCTAGCTTAGGTAGCTATAGAAAACAACATAAATCCTTGGAATACCGGAGGAACCACATATGATGGGAAGTAGTAAATTGGGATATAACTGTGTCCTAAGAACAGAAGACACAGATCTTCAACCAAACCATACCAATCTGCTCTACATGTCTGCGCTGCCCTCATCTTTCTTTGTTTCCCGAAATGATCGCAGCCTGTCTCTCCTAAATGTTTGTCCCTATTAAATTATTGACGACTTTGGCTGTTTTAATGTTTCTGCAAAACTTTCGGTGAAAATGTAGTCTTGGTTAGATGTTTTGAGAGGGGAAGGAAGAGCTGGACTTATAAATCGAAGCTTCACCTGAAAGTTCGCGGGATTTGTGTTTAGTTCGCGAAGTTTATGGTAAAACCATACCCTATTCATGATTAAGTTATTAGTTAAGATTTAGACTACTTAATTAACATGTATTTATCGTTGTATAATTGTAGTGATCATCTTTGTCAATGTGATTACTGCCCTTATTATTACTTGAAACTTTAATTAAACAACAAAATATGATCACAGATAAGTTAGTGGCTTGTTTATGCCCAACAATTCAAGGGGCGTTTAAGTTTGACTTGAAATTAACTGAAACAACGGTATAGATTCTATTAAGAAATCTTCTGCGTCTAGTGGACTGTGGGACATAGAAATCTATTGAACCTTTCTTTTGTATTTTATGCTGACAAATGTGTTACTAATTCCATTGGTTGATCACAGTAACACTAATATCATAGCTGGACCAATTGAAACCGTTTGCATAATCATGATTAAGTATTCTTCTTCTACATAGTAAGGGTTTAGTGAGGTCCACCAAATCAATTACAGTCCCAGCAAACTCTAAACAGACAGCATGAGCATGCAGAGAGGTCTATTTCTGCTTTTGAAACTTTCAAAAACCTAGTCTTTTCATGTTATTGACAACATGGCATTACTACCGCTAACTAACAATTAAGAATAGTTGTTTACTTTGAATTGGACAAGTGATCCATTTGAAGCTAAACCACAAAGTTATGTTTCAGATTACACGAAAATTGAGGAACGATAACTAAATTCGCAAATTACATATTTTAAATAAATTATTAATTAATGAATTAATTAAAATTGAATAATAAGTTCAACCCATATAATTAATAGTAATTAATATATTTAGACTTGAATCTAAAACTTCAAATAATACTCACTTAGGACTCATCTTAACTTTTTTTAGTACGTTATAGAGAATTGTAATTCTTAAACATTGGCTGCATGCATAGCCTTACAAGTAACTTAAAATAAGCAAGTAATTATATGATCGACAATAGAAATTAACTATCAAATGAATCATACATGTTGAAGTAGGATGATCGAAAACATTTAATCCCGATCTACTCAAAAGCCTTAATTCAAGTTGAAAACTAGCTTCATAATCCTAAATTAAAGGTCTCTTGCACTGTTGCAACTGCTAACAGAGGAAATGAACCGTGCTGGCAGCCAAACTTTTCGTTCAAATGGTTCTAACTTTTAAATTATAGTCGGTGCGTCTTTACTACTCTTTAGTCATAAAGTGAAATTTCCATGCTTTATCTTGTCCCATGGAACTTGAGTACATGCAAGTCAAAAGAAAACTTCAGGAAGATGCCTAACTTTTTAATATCAAAATCAATCTGGTTGGGATTTGAATCCATGAATCTAAGAGGCCCATACAATAGTGTAATTATTGTTTTTTTCTGTTAGATGCAAAAATTAAAGTTGGCGAACGAGGAACAGCTTAAGATCACCAACTTTCTAATTCATGTTGCTTTCCAAATTTGGCGAGCCAAAGGTCCTTTCAACTAGACCACAGTGTGTTAAAATCATGTGATCTTCCTGCTTTTCCCATGTTCTGTTTACATTTTATAAATATTCAATGGGTCAAAGTCCCTTCAAGTTAGGCTTTTCTTTGTCTGTTCAAGTAACTCAAGTCAAACCAGAAACAACTGAAAAAGCAGTCTAACAGAAGCCTCTAAAGTCTTCGGTTTCTGATGAATTATCATTATTCTTCCTTTATGTAAAACAGAAAAACACTGAAGGGTTATTACCCTCATTCATGATATATTTTTTAAGGGTCAGGTGAATCGATTAATGGTTCAAAAGATATACTTGATGGTGTCTGCTTGTTGAATAAATTAGGTAAGGGGAAAAAAGGGAACTTCACTTGGTTCTATTAGCTAAAAAGTGACTTCAAACGATTTGAAATTTTGATTACCTTGAGGACATAGTCCTCTTGAATGAAATCCCAAAATCAAACTTTCAAATAGCAATTTACTACTTGCCAACGCAATTATTGCTCTAATTAGTATTCAAAATGGTAACTAATTATCACATTTGCATCTGAACCAGTCATAATTATCATAATCTATTATAAAACCTTTATTAGAAGCAAACATTGTACTAGAAAAGAATGAGTCGAGACATCATGCATGCTTTTTTCGAAAAATTAGACATCATGCATGCTTGTTAGACATATCATGAACAGAAACCAAATCCTGTTGTTGTAAGAAAGAAGGTAACTTTCCAATTGGTATTTTGTTCAGGATAAACATGTAAGCTATCGTCCCGAGGCAGTGTACGTGGGATCGCTCATTGAAGGTGTATTACCATAGGAAAGTGAATGTGGATCTGAAATTTTTCTACAGTGATGCTGTGTCATCTTCTGCCTTGCCAAAAAGCGTCCATTTGCTTGTATAAGATGCCAACTACTCTTAGCCAATCAACTCCTAAGATTCTTATCTTTTCTTTTTTGTATGTATCTGAACTTATATTCCAATTCCACTATATACCTATGCCTACCATGAAAAGTCACACCTTTGTATATTATGGCATATATATTGACATCACCCTATTGCTTTTGGTGAATTTGAAGTTCAAATTTATTGGAATCGATCCTGAATCTCATTAGAGACTAGGAACTTTTAGGTTGAAATCAAAACATTCCTGGAGAAGAAGACAGAAATGCTATAATGGGATTCACGAATTCTTCAGACTGTGTCATACCGCAATTGCAAGGTACAACCAGGCCTGTGCTGATATATTTACATAACCTTATGGGACAAAACATGGCTACTCCTATATTTTACATCTTAATGTCCACAAAGGCATTACAAACAAGCATGAAATACCAGGAGAAATTGGAATAGCACATTTCCTTAGATTTTTGACAAAAAGTACCTTCCCTAGAAGCTTGGCTTCAAAATTACTAAACCTATTTTCATCTGAAGTTCTTCAGGATTCTTGCAAAAATAACTTGTAAAATTAAAAAGTTGTGCAGCTTTTTTGGTGGTAAAAAGATGTTAGGCTAACATATAAACACTTCAATTATATTGCCTCTTTGAAATAGTTAAAGATAAGGGTCCACATCAAATTTTATAATTTGAGACCAAAAAATTTTCAAACTTAGCTATACCAAATTCATGTAAAGAATGATTCACCACAGCACAATTAGTCTGAGTAATATGCAGGTTTCTTTCACATTCATATATATATATATATAAACTACTACAAGTTATCAGTTTGCTGTTAGGAAGTCCATATAACGTAGAATTGGAAACAGCCATTAGCTCGGGTACTATATCTCATCTTCAACGCCCTAATGAGCACCACATGGACGCGTCTAAGGTGCCCATTTTCTAGTTGAAGTAAACTTGAGGAGGAGCTGTTTTCAGGTGATTTCTCAACCTTTTTGGAGTAGTCAAGTGTTTGAGAAACTGAACAGAATTGATAGCTGTCGACATCTGATTATAGCCAAAGCAGGAGGAGCTTTGGGTAGCGTGTGAGAAAGGGTTAAGTAAGCCATTGATTATTAGTTCAATGTCCTAATGATCAATGTTCCATACGCGACAATAACATATCACGTAGTTGACATGTAAACAATGTGTTATGGTAGGCAACAGAGACATCGGAGACTATGCTAATGGGGCATGCCTGTTTCTTTGCCCTTTTAGTAATCGTTACCTTTTCACAACTGGAATTTGTCATTCATTTTGTCTATTTTCTATTTTTGTTAACCCCAAAATTGCATATCCTTCGAGAAGATCAGGTTATTAGGTTTGCACTCTTTCACTTGTCTCAACCATAATGCATAAATAAATTTATAATAAAACAAGATGTTTATGTTTTCCAATTTTTTAACAATTAATCATATTTTTAATACCATAAAGCACAATATTTACATAAGCACTAAATAAACCTTTTTTTAAAATAAAAGGAGATTCATATCTTCTCAAAAACGAAAGTGAGCCAAAGACAAACTGAATGTTTCATCTATATATATGTATATATATCCTATCTTATGGATATACCTTTTTACTCTTTTTTCTTGTATTTGGTCCGTTCTATAGAGAATGAATAATATCTCTGTTTTGCTTTAGGAGACTCATAAGGGTCCTACTCGACTGCACTAACTTTTCTAAGACCACCATAGGAAAAGCTTAAAAGGAGTTCTGAGAACTGTAGAAGAAGACAATCGAGAAGGCTTGACACATTTCAACTCCTGTTGGCTGGACGGAGCCAAGAAAGCTTGTCAACAGAAAAGCAAACTGTGGGATATATAGTTACATGAATGTTTCACTGGACCTGGGGCCACGTGTCATAAGAGGGAGATAGAATAGCGAATTGAAAC
>JANQAP020000153.1:591639-605174 GCA_026874005.2 Erythroxylum coriaceum
GATATATAGTTACATGAATGTTTCACTGGACCTGGGGCCACGTGTCATAAGAGGGAGATAGAATAGCGAATTGAAACTTCACTGGACAAATCAGTGGCTGCAGACAATTACAAAATACTATTAATGGATGAATGAAAAAGAGATGGCTTTGGCTTTGCTTTTGGCTCAGGCATGACTGCTTCTGTTCCTGAATGATTCATTATTCATCAGTACACAGACACAACCACTATAACACTAGTCTGGCATGCAACTGGTGCATGCCGGATAGGAATTGCTTCAATTTCAGATGGCCTAGCTGTCCCATCCCATTGAAAGTTTGAAACTTTGGAATATTTGCAGTTAATTTTACAATTTTGACTCTAAGAATACATGAATCTTGATAGAGCATAACGTAAGTGTACTGGCCTGTATTGTATGGAACTGACAAAAAATGCCAACTATATAAGATCAGAAATCCAGCAAGTTTTGGGGACTGTGCAACGGAAATCAAAGTCATTGGGAAATGAAGGAGGTAACAAAAGATAGGTCGGGTGTTGGTAGGACTAAGAAGGTGGTGGTGACAGATGCTTGCTTGCAGGTTCCGTCTTTTGCTTAGCAACACCTTCCTGCAACATACAGGCGTGAAAGTCTCATGATCAGAATGTTTTTTTTTTTTTTTTGCAGCTATACATTAATTTTTCTGTTCCATCCTCATAATTCTTATGATATAGTTTTTCACGTGCATTTTTAATCGAAAATATAACAAATATTTGCATTTTTTACTGTGCTGCCGGTCACTTCTTTAACAAGAGAATATATATATTACACGTACACACATCTTCACTTGTAAAGTATAAGAGTTGGCTTATCGTGAAAAGCGTATCAGTATATTCTTTAGTACTGTACCTTTTGTTTCAAGTTTTCTTCTGTTCACCTTGTTCAAAGGTAGATGGAAAATTATTATGTTTTGATCAATTCGATTGAAGAGTTAACACAGACAGTGAGCAGTGAAAAGGGTTTTAACGTTTTCTGATTGGTGATCCAATCTCTGTCACACCAAGAAGAAGAAGAAAAACTGTGACTGGTACTCATATACAAACGACAATGGACAATCGCTAACACACAAAAACATGAGTCAAAATGCGCATGCAAGCATGCAGGAGCTATATGTAATAATTAAAGCGCTCAATCCCCCATTAGGAATTAGTAATTATGGGTTTATAATCTCAATACCTGGAGGAAGTAGACAGAAGAGCATTAAACAAAAAGAGCAAGAGTAAAGGCAAAGAATCAGGCCAGAAAGGCCAATCTTGGGATTGGAGATGTTTAAGTAATAGACTCATAGATAATACTCATTAGTTTAATAGCATGAGTTCAGTTCCTGCAATCCAGGCAATCACCACATTAAGCAAGCACCTATTAATAATAAGAGAAAATGAGCAAGTGGGCTAATGGATAATGGGTTATAGAATATGTTTTTTAACAGTGTAGCTTAGTAGAGGAGTAATTATTCGATGGACCTATCTAATAAGTCAATTACATATACAAAAGGAAGACAACTTTTAAACATAATTATAATATATACTTGTATTACATGTTTTTCTCTAATTAATTTGTCTCAACAAAACAATATAATGACATGATGAGACATCAATATATTGCAGACAGCAAACAATGTTTTATAAAGTCAGTAAATTTTGATAGGTGAGAAGTAGGAAAACAACAGACAAGGGAAGTACATGGTAGAGGGCAGGATGGTCGGAGATGGTGAGGTTGAAGGTGGTGGTGGAAGAGAGGCGATATGGGATAATTGGGGGAAGAGGGAAGAGAAGGGATGAATGTAAATTAAATTGAGATGTTTCCTAAATAAGAAACAATTGTGTCGACTGAGGGGTACAAGGTGATGGGGGTTAACCCACTTGTGTCCTCTTACTTCAATCATATCCAAAATGCACAATGCTCTAAGACCCATTTCTTCTTCTGATTCTTCTGAATGTCACCCATACCTTGGCTCTGATAGATCTCTGTTTCTGTTTATAATTTAACCCTTTTCTTATTGGAAGTGCCCATTTCAGTAGGATTAAAAAGAAATTGTACCCATCCCATTTTGTCATTATTTGCATTTTCTTGATGGCTTAATGTAAAGGGATGTCTGTCCTTATATTGAAATTTGGCTTTGTTTAATGATGCCTAGAAAGTTTACCAAGGAACTCTATGTTAGTTGGCTGTATTCATATATATGACCTAGGCGTTTGTTTCAAAACAAAATTAATCTTTTTATGAGAATTGTTTTTCATTTACTGACTGATTAGAAAAAGAATTGAAACTCTACAAGAAATCAATCTTTTACAAATCATAAATTTGTAAGACCAAATAGTCCCATAAATAATAATTCATGATAAACTAGTAAAGCATATTCAATGATTAAAAATTTTAGCCGATTCAACGGTAATAATTTTGAACCGTTCAATTTTTCAATTCGATTTTGATTTATTTTAATAGTACTTGTTGTTAAAAACTGATTGATTTATTAATTAGTCAGTCTAATAAATTTTTATAAACAAAGATAAATTAATTATTTTTATTTAACAATCTCTTTTTCGATTCCAGAGTGCTAATACTTAGTCGGATAATCAAACCTAAAATAATAATAGAAATTAATTTTATTTATTTAAGAAAATTTATATTAGCATTTGCTAAGTTGGGGACAAATAGAAAGAGATGGGGGAAAAGAAAAAGAAAGGAAAGAGAAGTTCCACGCGTGCCAATATTAGCTGGTGTATGTGCGCAGTGTATAGCGTTATAGCGAGCGTGCTATAGAGAGGAGCACTCACGTGTGTTAAGGTTTATATATAGCATACGAAGAGAAGCAAACGCACTCAATATGAGTAGTGGACAAGCAACAAAAGGGTAGTCAAGTTCATACTTGCAATGTTCTTTGACATATTTGGTGTAATAGCTTAGCGAACAATAGTAGAGACAAAGAGTAACGCGTAGGAGATTCTTGTTTCTTGCACTTTAGGCAAAAGTAGAAACAGGGTATATTGGGGCAGAGTGTGAGTGTTAAAGGGAGTGAAACTGAGATGGGTAGTGAGCCAGTGGATCAATCATCAACATCATCAAAGTTTAGGAGAATTTGTGTGTTTTGTGGGAGTAGTCAAGGGAAGAAGACGAGTTACCAAGACGCTGCTATTGAGCTTGGAAATGAACTGGTATTAGTTACAACTTTAAACTATTTCAATGGAGATTTTGGCCTGTGTTCTACTTATAACTGTTATTTTCTTGCTAATCCGTGTTGTGTTTATAAACTTGATAAGTTATTGTTATTCCTTGCTTAGACATAAAACCAATTTGCTAGACATGTAAAAGGAAGTTTCTTGGAGTTTTATTCCACTCCGGAGGGTTGTTGTGTGCTTATTCTGTTTACAACTTGCTTGTAACTTGTCCCATTTACTGACATTACGTATCTGTAACTGTTCCTTGGCACTGAGACAAATTTTCAACCTGGGTTTTTCCGTTCCAGAGTTTTTTTGTGTAATCCTCTATCCTTTTTTCTCCCTCTCAGAAGAAAGTAAAATCCATTAATGTATTTAGTGGCAGTGTCCTTGTCATACAAGCAAGTTGAATGCAGGCCAAAGCAGCAAAAACCCTTTTCAAAGGGGATAAAGAATGCATATCCGAGTATATTCTTACGTTAAAAACAATGATCTTGTACCCATAAATTGTTTCATTTTTGTTTCCATGAGCAGAATATAATCATCACCTTGTTTGCAGGTCTCTAGGAACATTGATTTGGTCTATGGAGGGGGCAGCATAGGTTTGATGGGTTTGGTCTCCCAAGCTGTTCATGATGGTGGTGGTCATGTTATCGGGTAATTAGACTTTATATTCAAGTTTTTCTTGTAACATAGTTTGTAATGGATAAAATAGATTAATAAACAAAAACAATGAAGTTAGCTATGTTCTGGTTACTGTTTTTCTTTCTCTTCAACTAATTTTTGTCATGTTATTGTCTACCTGCAGGGTTATTCCCAAGACGCTCATGCCTCGAGAGGTATGTCTGCTAGAGCTAGAAAAAGTCTTCTACCTTTTCTTGTTATGTTTCTTAAAAAGCCAGAAACTTTTTATTACTTTTTATATATAGAAGCTATGCAGGTACAGATATTTGGCCTTCTACTTTCCTCGCTTTATTTCTTCTCAAATCTATAGTTTTCATGTTTTGTTTTTGGCTACTCTTTTTGAACACTTCTCTTATTTAACGACCTTGTTATTGGTTTTTTTCCTTTGTTGTTTCCTATTTATGCTTTTCTCGGCGTATTACGTATTCCGTTTTCTCTCAACCCATAACTTTTGTTTTTCTTCCATTAACAAAAATTTGTGTTTCTGAGCCTTATTCATGATCTTCCTCGGGTATTTTTGACTTGGTATACTCATTTTTTCACATATGGAGTTTTCTTCTGTTGGTTTACTTGTCTACTTGTATGTTTATTCTGAGTATTACTTTCTTCGGATCTTTTCATCTTTTACTTTTTCTTTTGCTCTTTCATTAACTAGTCCAAGATGTTGCTGAAGCACTCCACTGTTCCTGCAGCAATCATCATTGCTTGGCTGCAGAAAACTCCAAATTCTTATCTTTATCGCTGTCTCCATTGAGCCCTTTTATTGATTGATTTCTTTTGTGACTTTTAATTGCAGTTAACTGGTGAAACAGTAGGGGAAGTGAAGGCTGTTGCCGGCATGCATCAAAGAAAAGCGGAGATGGCTAAACATTCAGATGCATTCATTGCGTTGCCAGGTTAGTATAAGCCCTCTGAACTTTCGGTTGGAAATGAGAAGTCCCTTTTTTCACTAATTTAAACATGCAACATTCGTCATATCCATGCTTTGTTCCAGCAGACTTTCTTTGAATCCTTGCTGTCTAGTCTTTTGAGGATTCTTCCCCACCTAAAAACTAAAGAATAAAAAAAAACCAGAAATTTTTTAACTGATAAGAAAATGTTAAGCCGAACAATAAACACCCATCTTTATAGGCCTTAAAGAATCATCAGAAAAGTTACTGGGTCGTGCTCCTTAAGGAAATATAAAGCTCCATAGACTATAATCCATACTAAATAGTAGTACATAAATCAATTTTAGACGACTAACTGGTTGTGCTTTTCACTTTTAAATTTTTCTTGTTAATCCTTCCACAAGAATGAAGCGTCTTTCCATTTTTCACAAATTTAGGAAGAAAGGAGCTATGCCATACTAGTATGAGATGAAACTTTCAAGCGGCAGCAGTTGCTTTTGATACCGAAAATGGTTTCTGCCAATCCTGGGAAGACAGCACTTTAATGGCTAAACCTCTATACAGCTAGCTATAACCATGATTACAGAGCAACGTTTAAAACCCCATACCTGACCCGTCAACATCCCACACTGAAAACTATAGCTGCAAAGGCATCCTGCTTCCTGATTCATGTTCTCAATTCCTAACGTTTCCTCGTTAGTTCTATAGCCTGTAATGCTACTGCATTTATTTCCTAGCATATTAACAGCAAATAGTAAAGGACGTTACAGACAGATTTCTACCACACAGTGCTGGTCAACTAGAAGCTGCACCTACCAAGCAATGATTTCATTCCTTTAAGCCACTTTTATCAAACTTCAAAATATTTGGAGCATAGAAGACATAGTGAATATAACAGTCACTTTATCTTCATGTGGTCTCCTTATCATGCCATAGAATCCCCACGAGCCACGCCCATAGAATTAGAAATAGAATCATACTCTCCGTATGAATAAGAGCAATCATGACCTGCATGGGTGGCGGATGCTTTTGCCTTTGTTTCACAATGGTTGCATTAAAGATCTTGTTAAGGACAAGGGAAGAATTCTTGACCGCCCTTCCCTTCCCAACCCAATTAAAACTAGGAAATTGGTTCAGATAACTTTTCAGAAATAATCAGAGGCTTAAAATCTCCATGTGTTATCAACTCTGATCATCTTATGTATTGACAAAGGGAACAGATAAATAGACCAAGCTTACAGCTTAGTTTTGGGAATAGGCAATTAATTTTAATCTCAAGTTTCTTAATTTTTGTATTTGATCTTCTGTTATACGGCCTCCTTTTGGTCAGAAATTAGTGATTAATTGTGTACAAGAAATGCATCCCTTACAGGTGGCTATGGGACGCTTGAAGAGTTACTTGAAGTCATAACATGGGCTCAACTTGGGATACATGACAAACCGGTAAAGACTCGTGCTTGTACTGGTATCTTTTTTGTGAAACATCATTACATTAATATTTTCTCAAAAGAAAAGAACACCATTTTTTCCCCTTCATGACATATTAATTGCATTACTTTCTAGAGATTAATGGTGTCTTATATTGAAGGTTGGCTTGTTAAACGTCGATGGATACTACAATTCTCTACTCTCGTTCATTGACAAAGCTGTGGAGGAAGGATTCATAAATGCTAGTGCACGTACTATTATTGTATCTGCTCCAACAGCAAAGGAATTGGTGAAGAAATTAGAGGTTAAAATAAAATTTAATGTCTTTTTTGATATGTCAATGTTTACTTTCACCGTGTTCAAGTGTTGGCTGGTATTCTTACGGTTTTTCTTACTTGAACACGATATATAGGAGTATGTACCTTCTCATGAAGGAGTTGCTTCAAGATCGAGTTGGGAGATGGAACAGCTCAGCTACTCTCAAGACTTTGATATTTCTCGACGATAAAGGGGATTACTGCTGAACTAAAGAAGTAGATGTTGGAAGTGGAAAGAACTAATTTTTGATGATCTTCATGTTTCTATCAATGGGGAATTCTTTCTGTAAATTAATGCAATTAACCAGAATATGCTAAGCTTCCTCTTACTCAGTTTTCTTTCTAAATATGATTTGTCTGTTATTACTTTGTAAGTATCACAGACTTATGAACATTCCCATGTTAGATGTTGACTAATTAGAATGTTAACTGTTTTTCCCTTCCTACTATACCTTTTCCATCAATGTTCTTCATATTCCTTCAGTCCTTTTCCCTTTTCTGCATATCATTTTGATTCTTCATCACTATATTCATCTTTGTCTTTCTAGATTTCTCAAGTACTTGACAGTGTCAATAAAAAAACAGAAGATTATAATACCAAGAGGAAAATGGTGCAAGTATATATGCCAAATTAAAGAATTTATAATTATCTGAGTATGAACTTCTAGCCATTCTTTTCCTTTTACCGCACAAACCTACTTCTGGCCATTCTTTTCCTTTTACCGCACAAACCTTGATGAAACTCCACTTTGCATGCAGATGGTTCTAAGAATATAACCCAAATAGTTGATAAACTAAGTTGTGGTCTTTGTCCCCTTAAATTTGGCTATGAATTGAGCATAGTTCACGTTTTTGACCATAGAGAAAATGACAAGAGGAAGCCAGAACAATAGAATCAGTCAACCGAAGCAGAGCCACAAATCCAATACAACCGAGGAAAGGAAACCAGTGAAGAGAAGCTAAGTGTCAACAATGAATTGAACATGAAGGGGGACCATCTTGTTTGTCCAACAAACATGTTATTAGTCCAAGCTTTTCAAGTACTTGCTTTGCTGTTAAGGTCTAGTAGGAGTCGAGACAAAGACAATAGGCAGGCCTAACTCAACCAACGACCAGTAACAGAAGCAAAGGGCAAGGTTACGCTTATTGATACTGAAGTTAGATAAGGAGTTTCTTACCCTAGTTTAGGAAAGGGGCCCAATGTCATCAACCAAATGGGACAATTACATGTGTCACAGGGGCCACAAGTTAGGAGCGAAAGAAATACAATCGAAGGGTGATGATACCCAGTGAATTTGACCCCATTTTTGCTTGAACAACTGTTTGTGGTTGATGGGACTGATTTGTACATATGGGCTTTAAAGATCAACGCCATAAGTATTCGGTGGTTGTAAGTCCAAATGTGGAGTGGTTGGTACCAATATGAAGCTGATACAGATGACTCGACTTCCATCTGTAAAACTCAGTCAAACCGTTCTTGATCATTGTTCCAATGGCACTCATTTCACTTTACAGATTCCATATGCTTTGGGACCGTATGCATTCACAAAAGGAGAAATTTATTTGCTCACCCTGTGCCTTGGTGTCTACTCCTCCTCAGAACTGAAAATTATTGAATTTCAGTGTTACCACTAATATTACTGGCAGAAGGACTAATGATAGGGGAGAAGGACAAACAAGGGACAGAATCAATCAACTCATGTCGTAAAGAAGGGAAGTTTCGTCATTCGTGATGTTCAGAGACATGAAAATTACCAAACATCGAGTTGTTACTATACATTCTTTGAAACTTCACGTGTAACTTAACTTCAGGGATTGTTGTTGCTTGTTGGCGATCTAAATATGAAAGAAAAGAAATCAATCATAGCAAATCCATTCTCCTTCTGTGGTGCATAATACAAGGAACAACTGAATAATTGAATGGCCACCTAAGTTCTAAGAAATAGTTGCAATGAATGTTGTGCTATATATAAGAAATAGTTGCATCTATTGTAATGTATAGTAATTAATAAATATCTAATCAGAAAAAAATTAGCACTCTTTCCTTGGGACAAATATTAATTGTCATGACTATAATAAAAAAAATAAAAAAGACTAAGAGAATAAAAATAATGTATTGTATTATTCGATATTTGTAAAACATTATATCTAAAGATAATCAAAGTCCATCATTCAATCTATAAGACTTTTGATATCAAAAGATATCATAAACATGTATCATATATGACACAAATCTAATATAACCTTACTAACATGAATGAAAAAATAGTGTGAAAAACAACAATAGCTCCCGAACGGTGTATAATGTACCATACTTCTTTTGTCAATCTCGATTTTTCAAAACCTTATGCTAAATTGCAATAAAGGAATTTATTTTCTTTCATTGTACTCTAAACTGCATTTAAAATATGGGATTAAAACTTATATCCTACTATGTCTTATAAACATACAAGTATTTCAAGATATTTGAATGTGTCAAGAGACATAAGATCAAGTTCAAGCTATAAACATACCAATGACCTGTTATATGCATAAGATTGACACAAATCTTAAGAACTTTACTTATATTATGACAATACAAAATAATATGTATAACTAAGATCAAAATTATGGTCATCAATGAAAAACAATACCAACATAATACGCAAGAAAAAAAAACTATATTTGAAGAAAATATACAAACACCTTTAACTTACAGTGATAGAAAATTTCAAAACATTCATATTGTAAACATATCTATCAAAAATATTAGGCAAAGTCCTTTATTCAGGTGATCAACAAACATATATAATCAATCAAAGTATGGTCTCTAAATTTGTAATGTCATCTTTTTGTACAAGTTATTTATGATTAAATATTTGACCTCTAAATACTTAAAAATATGCAATGTTCTTATCATTATTATTGCAAAACACTGTAAAAAGATTATCAAAATACAACTGGTAGGTCTAATAAATGAATCAACTATAGACAACTAATAGTTTCTGAAATATATTGCTTATGATGCAGGCTCATAACATATAACATACTCAATAGTAAAAGAAATAACAAGTGTCTATTTCACACTTTTCCATGAAACAACTATATCTGCTAACATAAAAATGTAAATCGATATGAACTTTCTGCCATCTGAATATAGAGTAAAGTCTATAATCTATATACCTAATCTGATCTAATTCTAAAATTTCTTATATGTCAACATATAATCCTTCATTCTTTGAAGGTAACTCAAACTCGTTTAAGTATATTTCAGTGGTCTTTCTTTGAGTTAGATATAAATATCTCCAACAATCCAATAATGAATATGATGTCTGATCTAATACAAGTCTAAACATATATTAAGCTACCAACTATATTAGAATATGGAATATTCTTCAGAACCGCTCTTTCAACTCTATTATTTAGACATTGTGTCAAAGATAATTTCTTTCCATAAGAAATCAGTGTTGCATAAGATTTACAACTTCTCATATTAAACATTTGTAACAACACCCAACATATGTTATATGAGAAAGACCTAATAAGTTTAAAATACTAAGGAAGAAAGATACTTCATTAAGATCTTTTATACCACAATGCTTAGATAACATGTGCATAATCTCATGCAACATGATTAAATTATTTGATGCAAGCTATTGGATCAGGGATTTTTGATGACTATTCTAAGTGATTTTCATTGAATTCCTACAATTTTCACTAAAAATCATTACAAACTATATTTTCGCTCATTTTTTGATAATTTTTCAAACATAAACCAATTAAGTAACAATGCACAATGTATTCAAGCAAAAGTAAATTAATTTCTCCAAATTTTTTTAATAGTGGTTTTAGAAAATCTCTATTTAATTTATATAAGTATGGAACTTTTCTGATACTACCTATTAGACATAACAAAAACTATATTAATCCCCCAAAAATTAACTATGAACTTTTATAAATGAAAATATACTTATTTTGCTATATATTTTTGTTTGAGTAAGCAATTTAAAATTGAAAAATCGTTAAAACTTTGACTGTCCTATGCAATAGTTGCTTGAAATGATGTCAACAAAATCTTTAGAACCTTTTTTAGTGCACAAATCTCTTAATGATAAGAGAAAATTGAATATATATGAAAATTACTTAAATATTTAAAGGTTTAGTAGTTGCTTAGAGTAATTTTATTGGACCTTCTCGTTATAGTTATTAAGTACTAGATCCATAGTAATAAAATATTATTTTTCACTAGACTTTTAACTTAATTAATTAAATTATTTATTAAGTTATTTTATTATTTTTATACCATATTAAATTTTAATTTTCTTTATCTTAATTTACAAATTGGTGATTAATAAGTGTAGAAAATTCCAACACATGAATTTGATTTCTTATGCATTCAACAATGGATGCCCACACCAATTTCACTTACCCAAATCACCATGATTCTTTCGTTCACATGACTCTTTGGCATTGCAAAGATAGATGTGATTTTCTTTTAGAATTGAATATGCTTGAAACCAAACCAATTCCAGTCGAGCCAAACTACATAAAATCTAATCAATTCAAATTTGATTTCATCGTTTTGGCATTTCTACTATTTTTCAAGCTCGGAGACCATGTCACCTATACCCACTGTTCGATCCTGCGAAGCGTCAGTTTTGGGGAGTCCGAGGTTTCTACTAGGATTTTGGGAGTTGTCAAGATTTTCACAAGCAAAGAACAGCCCAGACAGTGATGTGCGTATTTGAAGCCGCTCAAAGAAGCGGACTTGGACTCGGAGTGGCAGACTCTCAATTTGGGCTGCGTGGGGTAGTGGCCTCAAGTGAAAGCTTCCGACAAGTCGATGATTCTGCAAAGTTGCGATGTCCTTGTAATTGTTTTTGCAAACGACGTGATATAAATCTCGCTAAACGTGGAAGGTTATTTTCGAATGCTATGTGCCTGTAACTGTAAAATGCAAATACAATGTCAGTGGTGACTTTGCACTTTGAAACATGATTTATTAGCGAAGTGGCAAGTTTTGTTCTGGAATTGGTCCAACATATCAAAAGGTGACTAGAAGGTGTTGATGACTACAGATCAACAGAAAGAATTATTAGCTAATAATTATATTCTAGTTCAATTTTACTAAGAATTCTAACTAATCTAAAGAGTGAAACTCAAATGGATACATTTGAACACTTTCTGCTAGCTCTTGTTTGGGGACTGCACCTAGTTCGATCCAACGATCACATACGAAACACCTTCTGACCGGTTGATCATAACAAGCATGTCAGAGCAGGAATTATAACGTATAAGACGGTCATCAAGGATACAAGATTGAACTGAAAATAAGAGTTCAGATAACCATCAAATGGCTTGACAGATTCCATCATCAGTGGCCTGGCATAGTCAGGAATGGTAGCAGCAATAGCTTCACATTTATCTGTTGCAAAATCTCATCTAGAAATCCATCTACTAGACAACTATACTTGCCACCGTTTTAGTGTACCAGTCCCAATCAATATATTGCCTCTCTTCCACTATACAAGGAAGATCCTTGGTTGATTGACATGAAATGGTGTATACAAGGAAGTCGAAATAGCGCAGCCTGTTCCAGTTGAGCTCCAACTCTTTTCCAAATGGGTACAAATGGGTCATCTCTTTTACTGAAAATTCACAAATGGACTTGTAACCAACCCATTTTACTTAAAACTAATTAATAAATTCTATTCAAGGACTTCTAACCAACCATTTTTTTAAAAATTAATTGTTCCATACCACCATTCAAACTTTCAATTTTTTACGTTACAAAGTTTATGGTGCTACTTTTTCCTATGTATCTAATTCAATCTAACGTAATCTCCTTATCATAATTCTTTTTCTCCAATCGATTTGACTTATTCGCTCCTGTATATACGTAGTAACACAATTTTTTGTATTGAAAACTGCCGTTGGCAAATGTTAGAGTATTTCATATTAACTAAATATGAAAATATTAAAGAGTTTATAAATAATAAAGAGTAATTATTTAAATGACTAATTTTAGTCATTTTGGCAATAATTGACCCAAGCTCAATTCTTGTTAACGAACTCTACACTCTACTTATATTAAAAATTATAAGATAATATTAAAGTAAGTTTGGTCCGGATTATTAATTTTTCAGTTGTCCGTTTAGATGTCTAGTCCCGACGGCCCGGTTCAGTTACTGCTGCTTTTATTACAAGTGACAACTGGATGTCCAATCCCAGTTGCACTTAAGAGGGGGGTATCTCATAATGACTAAACATAAAAATATAAAAGAGTTTATAACTGATAAGGGTCAACTATCCAAATGATTATTTCTAATTATTTTAACAATAATTTACCTAAATCCAATTCTTATTAATTGGCTCTACACTCTATCCCTGTTAAAAATTCTGATAATAAGATTTGGTGTCTTTTTGTGCTTCTTGTTTTGAATACACAAGTTCGAATACATATAAACTAGTATTGGAGAGTCTTTGGCATAAAGATTGATCAATCTCTGTAATTTAGGCCTTGTTTAGTTGAGGGGTTAATAATGGAATATAAAGAAATGTAACATACTTCTATCGTTTGGTTGAGAGTTTCATAATGGAATAGAATGGAAGCGGAGGGTTTCATGTTACGTTCCATTCTATCCTAGACATTGAAAATAACAAATCTTCGATTTATAAGGCTTAGGATGGAACGTAAACTTATAAATATATACTACTTAATATACCCTCAATAATTTTTCTTAATACAAATTATTTCTTCTAACCCTAACCCCATTTTTCCCAAACTCATTTATTACGATCTACAAGCTTATCACCCTCGATAATATTTTTATATTATCAATAAAAAATTGCATATAATTAATAAAAATAAAAAGTTTAATAAATTTTTTATTAATGAAAAATAGAAAATACATAAAAATTATTATTTAATTGTTTGTATATATTTTTATATAAATAAAAAATAAATAAATAATTTTTAAATATAAATAACATATAATAGAATAAAATTTATTAAATAATTAATATTAATATTTTTATATAAT
>JANQAP020000153.1:608150-625871 GCA_026874005.2 Erythroxylum coriaceum
GGTGAATTAGTTTACAGTTAATTTTAAAAAATCTCAATTTTTACTTAATTTTATAATTATAACTTGAGCTTTAAAAATATGATAATTAAATACTTAAAATTTTAATTTTTTAATTTTAGGTTGACGTTAATATTTTTGTTAACATTACTGAGGTGACTTGACACATAAGACATAAATCTTAAACACTTATACACGTCAGACTTAATTAAATTTAACTAATTAAGTTTAACTAAACTACGTCGTTTTGGGATTGAAATCCCTAAATCAAACTTTATCACGTCGGTGTGAGACGACAACAATACTCTATCATACTGGTTTAAGACTACAACAATACAATTTTTTAACAATCTAAATAAAATCCCAATTTGCCACCTTAGGCTCTCTTTTTTTTTGTGCGATAACGAACTGATTTAGAGTTTTCAATTCCGGCTATTTAAATAACGAGTTTGATTTAGGGATTTCATTTCCAAAATAACGTAATTTAGTTAAACTTAATTAAGTTTCATGTGTATAAGTATTTAAGGTTTCTGTTTTGTGTGGCAAGCTACATCAACGATGTTAATGGAATACTAATATCGGGTTGTAATTGAAAAAAATTGTAAGTTTAAGTATTTAATTACCATTTTTTAAATTCAAGTTATAATTGCAAAATTAAGTAAAGCTTGAGATTTTTTTAATTAACCCATTAGTTTAATATATTACTAATATATCTATTAATTTTAAAAAACTATTAATAATCTTTTTATAATTTGAATTTTGTAATACATATTTCCGCCGTGAATTTTTATTACAAATTCTAATTACAAACTTCGAATCGATTGGCCCTGTTTGGCAAATAGCGGATTGCATTAGCTGTTAGTCGATTCTATCAGCGGTTAGTTGATAGCTGATTATATCAGCTGATTTAACCAGCGGATAATGTCAACTATTTATTAAAGATGTTTGATAAAATTAGTTATTTAGTATTAGTTGTTGATGTGTAAAGTGACTTATGAGGGTATGATTTTAAAAAAAATTATAAGGACATGAATATTATATTTCTTAATATTTCGTTGAATATTCTTATAAGAATTTAGAATTTAGATATTTAATTTTACAAAAATTAAGTTTATAATAATAATAATAATGATAATAATAATAATAATAATAGTCCAACGTTAAATTATTTATTAATATGAATGATGCAGCGAGTTATATCATATTAGTATTTTTCATATAATATATATGAATTTTATTATTTAATAAATTAAAATATCTATAATTATAGTATGACATAAATACGATATATAGTAGTTATATACTAAAAATATTAATTTGATGTGACTCTTTATGTTCAAAAATTTAATATTATGGTATTTTTAAATGTAAATTAATATTATAAAATTAAATAAAGATTAAAAAGTTTAATTAACCTCTTTATTATATTTTTCCAAACTTCAGTACGATAAAAAAAACCAACTTTAAAAATACACAGAGTAAAAGTAGAGAGTAAAGTGGAGGACAATATTCTCATTAGGCAATCAGTTTACCCCAAAAGTTCCTTTTGTGGATCTTTTAGAAATCAGTTCATTTAAAGTTAAATAAACTAACCAATAAGTCATTTACCAAACACATCAATTACTTTTTAAGATGGTCAACAAGCTAAAAAATAGCTGGTAAGTTATTTGCCAAACACCTCCTCTATTATGTTATATCATCATATATTGAAAACAAAATTACTTTAAAATTTGTAGTTAAAAATTTTAATAAAAATTGATGACAGAATGAAAAGGTGTTATAAAATCAATTTTATAAAAAATTATTGATAATTTTAAAAGTCAAAATTACATTAATAATATATTAAATCATAAAAAGGTCTCCATAATTTATGATTCTTCAATAAAATCCAAATTGGACACGGTGCAGTATGATCTTTTTAGCATCAAAAATCGAGCCCCGCATGTCTGCCAAATTTATGTGCCAACCAGAAGTGAGTGACTGCAAGTTACAAGTATTTCACTATAGGATGTTTAGGATCACCTTCTATGTCCATAATTGGACGGGGACACTGTACTGTGAGAATTAAGGGATTGATGTAACTAGACACCATATTGAAACAAGATTTGAGAACAGAATAGGACGCCCTCTGAACCATCACATTTAATCGTACTAATATGTTCCATCAACTTTGTTGGTGGTTTCATATAATGTTTTAATTTCTTTTCTTTTCTTACGGATTCCCAATTTTATTATAAGAGATCGAGTCTCGCCTTTCCATTGACTTGCTAAAGTATTTGATTAACATTAAAAACAGTCAAAAGGGTACTGCTATTTTCAAATTGCATTAAAAAATGCCTTCAATTTATTTATATCTTTAAATTATATAAAAAATAATTACAACATTAATTATTCAATTATTACCGGTGATTGTCATTGTCAAATAAAAATTATCTTGTAAATCTAATATTTTTATTATTTATGATATTGATAATTATCAAATTCCATTAATCAAACTTTTTGTAAGGTAAATTATATTCATTTTTTGTGTTTTGGATTTTTATTTTAATTATTAAATTACAAAACTACCATTTAATCTCTAAACTATGTTTTTGTATCACTTATGTCTAATGTTTTAAAAATTAGATCGAAAGTTAAACCGGTAAGATAACGTGTTTAAAGTTATTAAATCGTCATAAAATAGACTAAAGATTAAATAAAATTAAAAAATATTGTCTATACTATTGAAGAATTTAAAATTTAATTAAAATAAAAGATTGTTAAATGAAAATTATAAAAATTTATTAATATATAAAAATTAACAGACTAATTAATAAATTAATAAAATTTTAATAATATAAATTATACCAAAAATTTGAAAATTAAATTTAAAAATTAGACGGTTAAAAGTTTTAATCGTTAAATCTTTCGTTTTTTAATTATTATTATATCTTTAATATTTTTATTAAAAAAACTTAATAAACGATACCAGTGTTATATAACATAACATTTGTTTTAGTAATATGTACGGATAGTTATTACTTGTGGATTATGAAATAGAAACCAAATTGAAAAAATTATATACGATGAGTAAAAAATTATTTATATGATAGTTGTCTTATATTTTCTAATATGAAATTGAATGTGTTGGACCATGTAATAATTACTCAGGAATTGAGGGTGGGGCAGAGGTAGACCACTATGAAATGTTGGGGGTGGGGCACACAAGAGTTGAATTGGTGATGTGTAATGAGTCTTGGGTGCAGAGTTGTAATGATGATGCTCCAAGAGTCCAAGGTGAAATTGGGGTGGGGTCAGAGTCACGTTCTGGTTTTGTTCTCAAGTCCAAACAACAGCTACGGTTTCTGTTTGGATCTCATCTCTCCGTAACCATAACAAAAGGACGTAGGGTCCATTTACAGGTGCAGCTAATGTTCTGGTTTTTGGTTCATCGGTCCTTTTCATTGTCCTCTTCCAAACATAGTTCTCAGTTTGGACCCATGTTTTATGTTAACATGACCCACGTCAAAAGTCATCACACTCACACTTATCATCCCTTTTTTTTTTCCCTTAACTTAAAAATTTTGTACCTTTAATTTCTTTTAATAGTGTATTAAATTTTTTGAAGATGCTAATTTGACACTCCGCATACTGCGTTAATTTTAGTTATTTATAAAAATTTATTAATTAATAAAAAATTGACTGATTAATTAATAATCTGATCAGTTTTTAACAATAAGAGTTATCAAAATAAATCGAATCGAACCGAAAAATTGAACAGTTCAAAATTTTTACGACTGATTAAGTTTTTTAACCATCCCAAAATTTCAGTAGTTATACCATTAGCCATTAATAACCTCTATCCAAAGTGAAAACAAAAAAGATATAGTTAAAGTTTGTGTTGGAGTCTGTTATGGTACATAGAATTGCGTAGTTACAGGAGATATTTCCATACAGTTTGATGTAAATAGGGAAAGTATCTTTAAGAGCATATATTCAACTTGTATATATGTACACTCTGACAGCAATAATACATGACTTTGTCTGCAAATTTTACAGTTTTTGAAAAACTCAAAAAATAATATGATAAATATATATATATAAGAAATTATTAACACCTTCCATCTTCATGCCCACAAGTTCTCGTAATTTCTCTTTAAAACCCAAACAAGTTGTGGTCCACTGCTTGTTTTGATTCTGTGAACAACCACACGCTTCCAAACTAATAGTTAGGAGACACGACTCCGACACTCACTGCCTCCTGTTTGATTGCGAAAGTATGATCTTGATATTTAAAAATATGACAAAATTTGGTGTTTAAGCGGTGAAAACAAAAAGAAGCTAATAGGAAAAGACATATAGAAATAAAATGGTTAAATTTTAAATGTTAAGGTTTTTTTTTTAATGTAAAATTGTTGCTTTGTAGGGTTTTTAATTTGGGGAAATAAATTTCTTTATTTTTACACTAATAAAATGAAAAAATATAGTTAATTCCTGAAAGTAAATTGATATTGTTCATTTTGATTAATTTTCAAAATATGATAATTTATTTTACAAAAGTGAAATTGTAAATTATTTAAAAATAATAATAGAATGAAGATGTCAAATTTAAGCAAATAGATTATTGAAAGAAATATTAAAATTTAAGAAAATATTATCCATGTGGAGAAGAAAAAAATTATTTCTTTATTTTTACACTACTAAAATGGAAAAAATAGGATGATTAAAATATAATAAAATAAATAAATAGGTTTGTATTGAAGAGAAATAACAAAAGTCCCAAACTAAGGTGACGTTTGTTTCCATTTTTATTTTTAATTTTCTATTTTTATTTGCAAATGTAGTAAAAAAAGTTTGTTTGTTTGTTTGAGTTTTTAGTTTTGTTTTCTTTTAACTTTCAAAATTTATGAAAATCATAAAAGTGGTTTTTATTTTTTATAATATGATTTCCTATCATTTAAATATACTATTTAATTATTTAATTTTTAATAAAAATTATGAATAATTTAATTTAATTTAATCTTTATAATTAAATTACATCTAATTAAATTTAAAATATATAAATATTCAAATAAATTTTATTTAATAATTGAAATATATTTCAAATAAATATTAATTTATAAATAAAATTTTGATTTTTAAATTATTTATTTTATTAAAATAACATAATTTTATTAATAATTTGTTAATAAATACTATATAAGAGATTAAATAATTTTATTTAATTAAAAATAATTTATCTTTAAGTTTTATCTAATATGTAATTATTATCAGTGATAAAAATATAACTACATTAACATTAACAATCAAACAAAACTTTGTTTTTATTTAAAAAACAAAAGCTAAAAATTAAAAATGGAAACTAAAAATTATAATAGAAAAACAAAAATAGAGCCAAATAACTCCTAACTTTTGAAACTTAGAAAGTGCAACTAATTGCTCAAATAAGAGTTAGGGATCTCAATAGATCGGATCAGGAGACCCGACCCCTCAGGTTGGTTGGCCCACTGCCTGGTTCAGCTCGGCTCATCTTTATTTTAATAAAAAATACAAAAACTTATTTTTATTTTTTCGATTAGACGACGAGTTAAGTTGACCTGACTCGTACTCAGTCGAACTTCAACCCATGACCCGATAAGTCTGAACAATTTTGATCAGTAGCCCACCCGTGATTCATTCAGGCCAAAATCCGACCGAATAAAGCTAGGTCAAACTTATTGAGATTCTAGTTTACTTCGCTCTATGTAATTATGTTCGAAGCTCCAACTTGTCTAGTTGACCACTTCCTCGCTTTTAATACAGTTGTGTGCAGTTAATAATCCGCAAAAACCACGGATTGACACCTTTTAACTTTTAAAATGATTTTGTGCTTTATAACCTGTCCTTTTTAATAAATTTCATTCCATTAATATAAACATATAATTTTTTTAATTTTTTATAACAAGAAAACATGGGATCGCTACTCTTTAACTGTTTATATATCAATTATGAATTTTACGTAAATTATTAAATTAAATTCAAGCAAAATATATTATTTAAATAATATTTTATGCAAATATTTTAACATCATTATAAATATTCAAATTTAAGATCATTAATATTTGAAAATAGTTAGAAACAATTTCTACAAATTACTTGGACCAGTAACAGTAGATAAGCAAACTTTGAGTTCGTTTAATTCTATTTTTGTTTTTTATTGTAATTTTTAGTTTTATGTTTTACTTTTAAATAAAAGCAAAAATTTTTTAGTTGTTAATATCAATATAATTATATTAATAATAATAATTATTATAATTATATATTAGATAACATTTAGAGTTAAATTATTTTAATTAATTAAATTTACTGAATTTCTTATATAATATTTACTAATAAATTATTGATAAAAATTCTTTTATTTTTATTAAGATAAATAATTTAAAAATAAATATTTATTTTAATTATATTTTTAAAATTCATATATTTTGAAGATGTTTTAAATTTAATTATATTTATTAGTAATTTTTAACTAATTTTATTTCACTTACAAAAATTAAATAAATTACATTAACCTTCGAATTGGCTTATGAAATGCAAAAAATTTAAACTATTCATTAATTTAATTAATTAAATGTATATTAAATTAAAATATTCATAATTCATATTAATATTTAATATATAAAATAATAAAATAATATATAATAAATCAGATTATGAAATAAATAACAGAACCAGAAAAAAAATCCACTTTTTGTAATTTTTATAAATTTTAAAAACAAACCCAAAATAAAAACTCAATCAAACAATTCTTTTACTCGAAAACAAAAATAAGAAAAACCATAAAAATAAATGAAAACAAACAAGTACTCATAATATTTGAAGTTACACATAATGTTCGTATCAGGGTTATGGTAGCAGTAGGAGGAGTGGGGTAGAGGGAATAAAACTAGGAGTATTTTAGGTTGAAGAAGTAATAATTGGGTGGAGAAGAATAGATGGTTGATATTTTTTAGATTAGAAGACAAATGCAATAAAAAAACAGAAGCGGACAGGTTCCTTAAAGATCTTTGTTGTTTTGCTGGCTTCTGAAGATAGACAGGGTTTCTTCAGATCCGAAGAAAATGGTAAGAAATCTAAAAAACAGTGTAAAATAATGGATAATTAAATTTTGTATTTGTATGAAAGCAAACACACATACACACGAAACAGTCAATTCTAACTACTGCTGTCACAGTACCAACTTGATCTTTTCTGGTTTTCTTTTTATTTATTTATTTTTTGTTTGAGTTTGTTTAGTTTAGTTACTACAAATTAAGAACAAAGATTGAAGCGTTTGAGTCCTTTTTCCTGTTCTTTCAGAGTGTATGTGTGTGTGCTTTTTGGATTCTTTGCATGATCCAAAAAGTTGCTCTCTCTCTCTCTCTCTCTCGCTCTCGCTCTCTCTCTCCTGATGAGTGATGGCTTTTTTATCTGCTTCTCTGTCGGCCATCGATTTCTTTTGATTGAATCTTTTTGAACTGCATGAAGATTCACTATGATGCTTTTTTACTTTTCCTGTGATTTCTTTCTTCATTTTGCTTTTTTGGAGCCTGTGTGACTCAAATGTTTCACCTTTCACCTCACACGTTAAGAGGAAATTTGCCTAGTGTAGACTTCTGTATTTTCTGCTACTAATATCTGAAAGAACAGGGCTTTCTTCGTAGATCTTGGAATGAAAGATTGCTCTCTCTTTTTCTTGGGCGATTGACAAAAGCATCTGTGTAAAGATTGGAAACCCAGTTCGATGTTTCCAATTTTGAGGTTGGAAGTCTTGTTAATTTTGGGTTGTTAAGCAACTAACAAGTCGGATTCTCTGAAACCAAATTTTGGGTTCAGGAGAGGAGCACCTCGCTGAATTATATAGTTCCGGCATGCGTGATACTTTCTAAAGCAGTAAACTTTCATACTCTGTTATCGTAATTCTTGGGAGTATCAAGTTCAAGTTAGGAAGCTGTTTCAGCTTTGAATTTGTTAACTCTAGCTGTGAAGTTAAAAGGCTTCTTCTTTTCATAAAAGTTCTTCTCTTGATCATCATATATGCTTTGTGAGGTAATAATCTTAAGTTGATTGTGCTTTATTAATTTCTTTCTTAAAGTGGTGCTTAAATCTGTTTGATCTATGTGGGTTTTACAGCACTTACTGAGATATAATCTACCAGTGACGGTAAAGGAGAAATCTTTATGTTCAAATAGTGTTGAAATGATTACGCTCATGGAATCGAAGGAGAAACTGAAAGAGATAGACAAGTGCTTGGACTCTCAGCTTTGGCATGCTTGCGCCGGCGGCATGGTCCAAATGCCTGTGATGAACTCTAAGGTTTTCTACTTCCCTCAAGGCCACGCCGAGCACGCCGGTGGTCCGGTTGATTTCAGGACCTTACCTCGCCTCCCGCCATATATTCTCTGCAGAGTATCTGCTATCAAATTTATGGCCGACCCTGAAACAGACGAAGTCTATGCCAAAATGAAGTTGGTTCCAACTAATGGTAACGACCATGATTTGGAGGACCAAGAAGCTTTAGTGAACGGGACAGAATCTCAAGATAATAAGCCGGCTTCGTTTGCTAAGACTTTAACACAATCGGATGCTAACAACGGTGGAGGGTTCTCTGTGCCAAGGTACTGCGCCGAGACCATTTTTCCTCGGTTAGATTACACGGCGGATCCTCCTGTCCAGACCATTCTTGCAAAGGATGTCCATGGTGATACGTGGAAGTTTAGGCATATATATAGAGGGACGCCTCGGAGGCATCTGTTGACCACTGGTTGGAGTACTTTTGTGAATCATAAGAAGCTTGTAGCTGGGGATTCAATAGTTTTCTTGAGGGCCGAGAACGGGGATCTCTGTGTTGGTATTCGGAGAGCAAAAAGAGGGATTGGAGGTGGACCTGACTCGTCATGGAATCCTGCTGGTGGCAATTGTGTTGTTCCTTATGGAGGGTTCGCTGCCTTTCTGAGGGAAGATGAGAATAAGCTCGGGAGAACTGGGGATGGTTCGAATGCGAACGGTGGTCTTGTGGGTAGGGGGAAAGTGAGGCCTGAATCTGTAATTGAAGCAGCAAGTTTAGCTGCAAGAGGGCAGGCTTTTGAGGTTGTTTACTACCCTCGAGCGAGTACTCCAGAATTTTGTGTCAAGGCTTCTTCAGTGAAAGCAGCACTGCGGATCCGGTGGTGTTCAGGGATGAGGTTCAAGATGGCCTTTGAAACTGAAGACTCTTCGCGGATTAGTTGGTTTATGGGCACAATCTCTGCTGTTCAGGTTGCTGATCCTCTGCGTTGGCCTGATTCACCTTGGAGACTTCTCCAGGTAACTTGCTGCTTTTAATCCCAATTTACTGTTGGTTTATCTGGGTCCTTCACTGTTATGTAAGATTCAACATTGCTATAGCCTGATAGCCATGAAATTATTGCTCCATCTGACTAGTTCCGGGTTCGAGTTATCCCTGTATGTTATCGCAGATTTCATTTCATAACATGTGATAAGATTGAGCTTGAGCCAACTAGTTTAGATGACACTGTATTACATTTCAATATTTCTTATTTTTGGAGCAAGGAATGTTTTTCTATTGCCTTCAGATGATGAATCTGCTAGACTCTTCGGACATCACCATTTGATTTGTACTTCCAGGTTATATATAATTGCTCAACAAGTACTGTCAGGCAGAGCTGTGATATATTGCCTGGTTAAAGGACCTTAGTCTGAGCTTATGATTTTTACGACCTTAAGCGCCTACATTTTAGTTTCTATTCTTCGATCCAAGTGAATGGAAACTTCAAGTCTTATCGATTGATAGAGATTGTTGCATTTGTGGAAATGACTCTTCTTTTTTCGGCCTGGCCAAATTCAGTTCTCTAAATCTTTCTTATAAGTTGCGGAATTCTGATACAGGTTACATGGGATGAGCCGGATTTGCTTCAGAATGTAAAACGGGTCAGCCCTTGGCTAGTGGAATTGGTATCTAACGTGCCGGCCATCCATCTTTCCGCCTTTTCACCACCAAGAAAGAAGTTGAGGCTGCCACAGCATCCAGATTTCCCCCTTGATGGCCAATTTCCGTTGCCAACATTTCCCAGCAACTTCCTTGGGCCCAGCAGCCCTTTCGGTTGTCTAACTGACAACACTCCTGCTGGCATGCAGGGAGCCAGGCATGCTCATTATGGTTTACCTTTATCAGATCTTCACCTCAATAAACTGCAGACAAGTCTACTTCCGGCTGGTTTCCCGCCAATACTTGATCATACTGCTGCACACAATAGAATCTCATATGGTCCAGTTGTTCCGAAGCCTAGCATGAGTGACAATGTTTCTTGTATTTTAACCATGTCACATTCTTCCCAGACTTCAAAGAAACCTGATGATGCAAAAACACCCCAGCTTGTACTTTTTGGTCAGCCAATACTTACTGAGCAGCAGATCTCTCTAAGCTGTTCAGCTGATGCAGTGTCACAAGTTCTTACAGGAAATAGTTCATCTGAGGGTAATTTAGATAAGGCAGCCAATTTTTCTGATGGCTCTGGGTCTGCCCTTCATCAAAAAGGCCGACCTGAACTTTTGTCTTGTGAAGGTTTACAATGGTGTAAGGATAGCCGCCAAGACACCGTGCCTTCTCTTGAAACGGGTCACTGCAAAGTCTTCATGGAATCAGAGGACGTGGGTCGCACCCTTGATCTCTCCTTACTTGGGTCATATGATGAATTGTACAGAAAAATGGCAGACATGTTTGGCATCAAGAATTCTGAGACACTGAGCAACGTGCTTTACCGAGATGTGACCGGCACTATCAAACATATCGGAGATGAACCATTCAGGTCATTTTTTGTTTCCTTTTTCTGTTATAAACCATTCTTTTGGGGCCTGTCATTTGTTGAATTCGCATTAGTGGTGATCTGGCAATGACATTGCTACTCATTTCTTGCAGCGACTTCATGAAAACAGCAAGAAGGTTGACGATTCTAATGGATTCAAGCAGTGACAATGTTGGCAGGTAGATGAAGAAATAAGCTTCGTTTTCAAGTTGTACAGCCAGTTCCAGTACTAACCTTTTACTCTTCTTCAAGTTGTGGGAGGTGCTGCTCCAGTATAATTCATTGGTCTTCCAAGCTATACTCTTCTTGTTTTTATCATTGTGGTTTTAGAAGCAAGGAATAAGTGGATTTTTTAGAACTTCCATCCATTTTCATATTTCATCCCAAGTCCCAACATTTTGCTGTCATTATAAGCTAGTCCCCTAATTCTCTATCTTCCATTTGTAATTTTTTTTTGTCTTTTTTGGGTCCGACAAGTAGAAGTCTTTTGAAGGACCTGTTGTTGTATGTAAAGAAAAAAAAAGATTTTTCTGAATGGAAACCTGGTGAAGGGATTTCCAGAACATACAATGCAAATGCAAATTCCTTATTCCAACAGTAACTTCTGAACCAGTAACCCTTTCGGTGTCTCTGTCTTGTCTCTGTCTTGTCTGACTTCAAGAAAATGAAACCTTCCCCATTGGAGTGGTAATTTGAATTTAGGAGCTGCTAATCATACAAGATTTGGTAAGATTATTAAGTATTATTATTATTTATTACTCCCATTGCTGAAAGAATGGAGACATCAAATCCCGTGGCTGTCTTTGACTTGGACGCCCCAAGTTTTGGTTGGAAATTTTGGAATCATTCTCAAATGTCTCAAAGTCATAACCAGTTAGAAAAAGAAGCAAACAATAAAAATACGTTAAGCAAGAGGATTATGAATGCATAATGTGATTGTTCCGTGCATGACTCTCCAAAAGCCAGGTGGTTAGAGGTCTAATCAGAGCTTACACCATATACATAGGCGGAGTTGACTTATACCCTTCCAAGGGTATCCAACCTATCAGATGTTTCACACGACAACAGATTCTCGATGGACATACATATCCGCGCAGGATACTCTGAAAGTAAATTACTGCCACATGTAAACACCAAATTTAATAACACATCTAATCAAATTCCAGAAATGGGTTTCAAAGGCAGAAGTCCACACCATCACATGACAGTCTCTTATTAATAAACGTACATGCCATCCTTACATAACATTAGAAAAATCCAATTCAGTTTGGCATTGGGATTGTGAAAAATTATTGTCAAAGACAAAGTCAATAGCTTTGTTTTCTTTTTGTAAGAGAAGAAACGAAACCAGGTTAAAGCAGTAACGTCCAAAGAGAGTAGGTGATTTAGGTGTATCCTGGAATATGGAAACTAAGCAGCTGAAGAAAGACTAAAACACATTCTCTATGATAATACAGTACACAAACTTCTAAGAATCCTACTCAGCCACACGTGAGCAAGTGTGGACCCTAGAAGTAGGTGGTTTTGTTTATATTTTTCTTTGTTTGCTAAAACCAAGGTAATAATAGATTCACGTGTGGCTAACGTAAGCAGATACAAAGTCTTGAGTGAAAGAGAGCGTCAAGTCGCATGTGTTGCGGCGTTTCGATGATTGGCTGTTCTTTGTTTGATTTTTCTTAACCCAACATATAAAAATACATATTTATCCTTGTATCATAAGAATGGAACAACCTAAGCCGACGGAGATGGCTGTGTTCCATTCCTTGAGCGATGATCCATGCATGTGGGCAAGATAAAAACCACTTAGCCTTAGGTTTTGCCGTTTTGGTGTAGGGTTACTGACAAAACAGTACATACAACCCTGAACACAAGCCTTTTTGACGATGAGATCCTTAGTTGGATCGTGAGAAATTTTGCTGATATCGTGTGATCAACGCCTTCTCTTGCTGTCCCTCTTCTTTCACTCCTCCAATATCGTTTTTATATACACTTTTTGTTCATCTCATTGGTACTTGTGCCAACATGTTCACTTGCATTATGACATTGTTTGCTGATCATGGTTTGGACAACTGGGGTTACTATAAAAGTACTAGAAAGAAGCTGATGAGGAACAATGGGTTGGGTGGGTCATTAAAACCAATGGTCAAAAGCACGGAGGAAGAGGAGAGGAAGTGGGGGAGGGAGACAAAGACCATTCCCAAAGCATATTGTTTTAGTTGAGCTCTCTCCTCCATCTTTATTACTTTGTTTTCAGAACCCACTTGCCACTATCTAAGGCTATATTTTCTACCCAGGACAATAGAGTATGCCTTCAAGGTTGTGTTGGTACTACTGAGCAAGTGGTGGGTATTACTCCTGACCATTACCTGGGGTTCTTCTTACACTGGCTTCAGAATTACGTCAAGAACACAACTGCCAACTGCCAGTATCAGTAATCTAACAAAGGACCAATTGCTTTTGTTTCCCACATAGAAAAAGCTGGGTTTGAAAGATCCAAGTCGGGGCCAAAGCACCCTACACGGGACAGGGCACGTCATGAGTAGTCGTTAAAAGTTAAAGCCTTGTCTCTTGTCTGGGGCTAGCTTTGAAGTCTTTTCTTATTCGGACTTTATTTGATAATTATGACCAGCCGCTTTTTCAATTTCCATAATCCAATTTTGAGCAGATTCACATTTTTTAAGAAATCACCAAAATAAGAAAATATTCATAATTTAATATCAATGTAAAAAATCACTGCAAATCTTTATAATTTATTTTTATTTTAATTGATATTACTACAAAGAAATTGGATATAGTTTAAATCTGATAGATGTATTGAATCCTAATTCAAAATTTACATTGTTAATAATTAATAATTTATCAATTTATCGTGTTTTATTAATAGTTAATATTTATTAACACACCAATAAATAAGAGGATTTAATTTTTATTTAACTTATATTTTTAAAATAAATAATAAATAATTGATTAATTTTTACTATTAATATGATTTATACATAGTTTATTATTTATTTGGTGCTAACACTCATTATAATGGATCTCATTGAAAAATTGAACAATATTTTTATTGAGTCTAATAAATTGATAAAAAATACATTAGTGTTACTATTAAGTGATATAAAACTAAGGAACAATGGTACTAGTTTAGGAAAGTAATATAATAAAAATAATTAATTAGTGTTCACATTGAGTATAGCCAACGATATAAAAAGAATTATTAATTATTAATTAATAAAAATCAATCAATTACTTTTTTATATATATTTAAAATATGATAACAATGAAGTAAGAAATAATCTTACTAATTATTTTTTATATAATAGATAAAAATGTGATAAAATAAAATTTAATTAATATTTATCATATATTAGTAATTTTGATAAATTAATATTTACAATTATTAATGAAATAAATTAAAATTTTTATATTAAATGCGATTATACTAGTTAATATTAGGTAAATGTAATAAATAAATAAATAATAACAAAATTTATCATTTTACTTATTATAACTGAAAATAACTAAATCAATTATTAGTTATTTAAAAATTTTGACTTATAGGTGAAATATGAAACATTGCATTTACTGTTATTATTAAATAAAAAATTGATGAAAGACTTAGTTTATATATGATAATAAATTATTAGTAAAATTGCATTAACATAATATATTAAATATTATTACAAAATTTTAATATAAGTAATGTTGTGTAAGTATGATAAATCAATTATTTTGAAATTTAATTTATTAAATTTCAATCATTTTCATTTGATATAATTATTCACGTGGAAAAAAGTAATTTGATAAATAGATAAATCTTAAAATTTTACATAATTTTATAATATTAATTGAAATTATTAAAATATTCAATCAATTATTTAAATTTATTTTTTCACAAAAATTATATAATGTTAATAGTATTAATGTATCTAATCACATAAACATTATTTAATTTGTTTGCAAAATCATGTATTCCTTATGAGTTGGAAATGCTTCTTCGAATAATAGTCTTTTCCGATGGGGGTTTTCTGATTTTAAGATGGAGTTTGTTGGATTTTGATTAGTAAAAGCAAAAAGTAAAAGCTTAAAGTTTGCCAACCGTGAAATAAAACAAAAGTGACTATGAGGGAAGGGGTGGGGAAAAAGATCACAATCGTTTGGTACCTGCGGAGATAACTGTTCGAATAAGCAACGGGTACTCGGTTATTTGGTATATAAAGGAAGGAATAAGTAAGAAATAAAAAAATGACCGGTAATATATTATGATTGGATAAACAAATTTTTTATGTCTTATTTTGTATTTATTTATTAGTAAATATGAGTATAAGATATCTTATTTGATTTGATTTGATTTATTTATTTCTTTTTTAAATTTTATTTACCTACTTTTTTAGCATATCAGTTTTCATATCTACTCGTATAATCTGCATCACTTTTTTATTGTCACATTTACATGTGGGTCTACCGAAAATAGCCTCTTTATTATGTAGGAGTAAGGCTGCGTACTATCAGATCTTCTCAGACCCCATTTTGTTGTGAAATTTCGGATTGGGTGATAATAATGATGATGACAACGACAACTCTATACCTCTAATATAGTGAAGAATAGAAGTCATATTTATTTTTGTTTCTCACTGTATTCATATTAATTCTTATAACCATTTTTTTCAAGTAAATCAAGCACACCCTTAGTAAAGGACATATATCTCCTGAAAACTTAAAAAATATATCTTTTTTAAAAAAATTTCAAAATTTTTTGGTTAATTTTTTAAAAAATTCCTTTCTTTTAAATTTTATTTAAAAAATTATACCGTAACATATGCAATATGAATTTCAGACCTAAACTAATCAAATATCACTAATATACTAATTCAACTTAATTCTTAAACTTAACTTGAGCTAATTAAATTTGACCGAAATTAATAATTTAAAATAACTATAATGAATTATTAGTTTGTGTTGGATTTAATTAATTTAATTCGAGATTAAGAAATAGATTGAATAATATATACAATATTAGATATTTTTGTGTTTGATGTTTAAATTATGTATGTTTCGTCGTTATTTGAAAACTTTCGAATTGGATTCATTGACGAATTGGATTCAATTACATTTGTGGAATTGAATTAAATTTGATTTACACTATTTGGAATAAATCTATAAATATTAGAATTGAATTCAATTACATTGTTTGGAACACAATAAAAATGAATTCAACTACTTCATATGACTTTTTTGTCCTTGACTAAAAATAATATGTAATCAATGTGTGTGTGTTTTGTAGTAATTTGTATATTTATGATGTGTATATTTGGAAAAAGAATTTTTAATATTTTGAAAAGAATTGGTTCTTCAATTGACATACCAAATCGTACCATTTGAGGTGTGAATTGAATTCAAAAAGAAAATGAGATTAAATTACGTGGTTGAATTCAAGTCATCTCTTTTTTAGCATTTCAAACGCATGAATTGAATTTAATTACATAAAATTATTGAATTGAATCGAATTCATTATATTCCAAACACCCTTAATTAAATTTTAAAAAGGGTGGGTTTTTGAAAAATTAAAAATTAAAAGTACTTTTTCAAAACTTTTAAAGATAAAGAAATTGTTTAAGATTTTTAAAACTATAAAGAAAGTATAAATAGGAGATTCGAAAGAAAAACATATTAAGTTTACTTATATTCTTATTTTTAAAATATTTTAATTATAATTATCTTAATATCACATGTAAAAGAATTAATTTATGTGAATATTGACGAATAAACTAATTAATTTATGTGGCGATTTATTTTAGCACCATTAATAATAAAGTTAATAGTGAATTATTTTTATAACAAATTAAAATTTTAAACATTTAATTAATATATTTGAATAATATTGTGAAATTAAGTAAAAATTTAAAATTTAAATAGATAATTTAATCTTAATAATTTAAGTAAATTCCCTATAAATGAAAAAATCTTTGCAAAGTAATGATGAAAGCACTCGATTTCAAGATGCAATTACAAGAAAATGAAAAGTAATCAATAACATCAGAATTTCCTTAAAAGTAATCAATAACATATACTTTCATGTTGAAGTATATGTCTGATAATAATTCACCTCTGATGTCATACTTTCGTTAGTTGACTTAGTATAAAATAAATAGTGAGATCTATTAGTTTATGCCCTTGCAGTCAATTTATTTTAGTTGTAAATTGATTTGTATGACATTATTATTATTCAATAAAAGATATTCTTTATCTTTGTGTATTTGTTAATTATTTAATTATTAATCATAAAGATAAAATTTATGGAATAATTATTATGCAATTAGAAATTATAATGCGATTATAATTATGAGATTTGAATTGTACTGTTGTATTATTCCTAAAATGTTCCTAGTTATAGTTTCATCAAGACGAAGTATTGATGAAATAGTTAGACTAGCACATGTTTGTTTCTTTCTTATAAAGAAAGTAATTGATCTCATAGATTAAAGTGTGGAGAGACACTTAAATAAATATGTGAGTGCTTACTAGGGAATAAGTTCACTGAACTGATCTGATTATGAGAATCCCGAATGAAACATTACTTGTGTGTTTGTAGATTATCTCATTATGATGGTTGAATAATTGATCCTTAGACTTGAAATTACCAAAATTATCTCGTGTAGGAATTACTATGTTTTGATGCTACTTATATTCTACTATTGGAGTAGTTCAATTCGGTAGTTATTGGATATAGTATGAACTATATGGAGATAGTTGAGTAAATTAATAAAGAATTCGTTGTCCTAAAGTAATTAGAAAGAATGTTCTGTTGTTCTTGATTAGTAATGATTTTTGGAATCTTTGGCCAAAGTAAATTGAAATTTGGAAAAGTTGTTTCCAAATATCAATTATAAATCATTTACTAATTAGCAAGAACGAACATGAT
>JANQAP020000153.1:663993-679900 GCA_026874005.2 Erythroxylum coriaceum
GTTGGTAAAGTAAGATGACATAAATGTGCACATTAAAGAAAAAGCACTTTGATTTGGCCTATTAAAGAGATAGGATTTGAGTAAGAATACACTTCTGTTCTTACCTTGATACTATACTAGATGCCTCTTATATGTCTTTTAGATTATGAAGAAGACCTTTGGGCTGGACCTACGCTTTTAGCTAATAAATATAAAATCGTCACCAAATCTTTTTACCTACGCTTTCCAAAATGTCTCTAATAACATTTCGCTACGCTTTAATTTTTGTAGCTAAATATATTATGCTACGAAAATAAATCGTCAGTAAACATTATTATCTACGCCTACATTAACGAAGCTAATTACCTTTACCTACCAAAATCAAGCGTGACAATATGTGATTTTCGACTATTTCTCCTCTTGTCGCATATTCTTATTAGCAATGAAGTGATGATTGTAGCAAAATCTTTTGAGCGACGATTCATTTAAAATGTCGCAGATAATTTTTTGTTATCGGGCTTTTGCGATCATTTGTTCGACGATCTTTTTGGTCACTAAATACTTTTCTTTCCACGACGTTATATTTCGTCGCCAAAACCCTTTTCTGTTATAGTGGAATATCATTGTCTCACTAAAAGAAAGGTGTAAAAATTGATCGAAATCTTATAATTATATTAAGGTCATTTTATATATACCATTCATTGAATTAGATTCATATTCAATTGAATAGATGGATTAAATATAATAAAAGTTTAATAAATTAAATGCATATTTATTTAATCGTGAGTATATTTTTTAAATTAGTAGATTTTATATAATTTTAATATTATTAATGTGTACAAATTTATGGAGAAGCTCTTGTTGCTTATTTCAAGTCATAGGAATTAATATTTCCTTACTTTCGATTGCTCAAATCCACGTCAAGGCTGAAGCCAGATGAATGAAAAAGTGTATTTGTTTCTTACGTAAAAATTGATCAAATTACAAATGTTATTCAAAGAAGACACAAGAAATACCAATGCCAAGTCCTCCCTGACAAGGTTCTTAATTAAGCTTCTGCATGATTAACAAGTGGTTCATCTGCATAGCTTGCTCAAACTAAAGATAATATTATAAAGTTTGCTTAAATCACACAATAGTGAACTTATTATTACAAAGTCTTAAAACTTTGATTACACACTTATGCCTTCAATAACATGGAGGTCTTTCGGCACACAACTTAGCAGGTATATAATACACAACTTAGCAGAACATAATATCATGTTTCCTGTAAATAGTTTAATTAAATCTATCACAAAATATGATTCCGCAAGTTCTTTAAGCCGCAAAGAGATGATATGCCTGGCGAAATGAACCTTAATTAATGTAGAGGTCAAGTCCGTCGCCATCCCCGATCTTATAATGCTGGAGTGTTTTGTCGTCTTCTAAAGTCGTCCACCACTTCCTGATCGTCATCTTCGTCCAAGAGGTGCCAGTTTGTTTCTCCGCCTCCAGCTTCAGGTCCTTTATCGTGGAGTTCGGTTGGCATTCCACCCTCACCTTCGTCTCAAACCTACCGTTCAACACCACAGTCATCTTCATTTCAACAGCAGCAACGAAAACAATATCAAGCTTCTCCAAACCAAAAAATTTTAATGTAGTTCTCCAACCAACTCGAAGCTTTTTAAAGAGCTGGAGATGGAATCTGATGCAGGTGATCCACACTCCACCGTCAAGAATCTAATTCCTCTTTTGTTTGGTACTCAACACCGCCTTAACGCGTTCCTTATCTATTCATGTAATCTGTGATTCGGAAACTACCAAGAAACGAGAATCGTCAACCTGTGATCTTGGCTAGTCGAAACTTGAAACCAATGAGATGCTATTGATATAGGAGTTGTACAATGATTGCAATTCAATAATTTATGTGAAGTTAATCCGCATAAATGGAATGAAGAGGGTTGGTAAAGTAAGATGACATAAATGTGCACATTAAAGAAAAAGCACTTTGATTTGGCCTATTAAAGAGATAGGATTCGAGTACGAATACACTTCTGTTCTTACCTTGATATTGTACTAGATGCCTATAAGCTCTTCTTTTATGTCTTTTAGATTATGAACCTTTGGGTTGGACCTGAACGAAGCTTCCGGTCTTTGGATCTAAATCAGACTCATAAGGCCTTATGAAAGTGATAAACATATATATTAATTATGTACCAACTGCTTAAGAGAGTATTTCAAACTAATGTATACGGTACAAAGTCAACATGTTTTGCAAGCATACTAGCCAATAGCAATTGCATACGGTTAACTACTTTTCAACAATATTAATAATAATATAAAACGATCACATTAGCAATAATAATAAGAAGAAGAAGGAAACTCATTGTCAAGTTACGAACTTAATGAACTGATTACATTTATGTTTTATCACGTATAGTTTTGACTTTTTGTTAATTAAAAATAATATTTTGTGTTACAATATTTTTCTCTATAGTAATAAACAAATTAAAAATGCTTCATTTACTAATAAAAATTAATAATAAATTTATCAAACTTATACTAAATTAAATAATCAAATTAACAAACATATTTTATGTTTAAAATAATATTTCTTTGCTAAAATAGATAAAGAAAACTCTTTCTAAAGATAAGTTTATTATTTAAAGGAAAATCATTTTAAATATCTTGACTCTTTAACACTTTGTTAAATATATTCAAATTCTTATTTAAATAAATTCCATCAATTGTTTTCATGACATTTTTCTATATGTCATTTAAAAATTTAGAGATAATAACCATTTTAAAATTTAGATGATTTTTCGAAATTTTAACATTTATGAAATTATAAAAGATAAATTATTCATCAAATAGTTTTTAAATTCTTTCAAATAATTAATTAAATTATTATTAACATTTGTAAACACTTTATGACAATATTTTAATTATTAAAAATTTTAAAAATAATAATTCAACATAATTAAATTCATTTATCTATATATATATATATATATATATATATATATCGTAAATAGTAATATCTAATAATGAAAATGAATTACAGCAGGTAGTGCTCAAGCAGTCTAATTGCCGAAGTGAACGATCGAGATGAAAAGGAAGCCACAATTGACAGGTGGACGTTGACTTGGGTTTAGACTGACTTGAAGAAGGACAAATCACCAGTCATAACTTATCGCAACACAGGCTCCCAAAAATTGTGATGCCAAGCACAATCAGGGCGGTAAACTCATTATGCTTCTTAGCTCCACTTTACCTTTCCCTGAAAATTCCCTTTTTGTAGCAACCCCATTACCCAAAAAGCCACAACCTTCGTCTTTCTCTATTCGTATCCCTCCAATTCTTGAGCTTTTTTGGTGATAGATGAACGTTAGCAGACCTACGGTGCACCCGGTGGAAGCGCCGCCCTTGATCAACGGCGGCCTCCCCAATGGTCCCAGAACGAGGATGAAGGACGTTCAGGGTATGCCCGGGACACGTGGCGGCCTCACACTTCGCCTCATCCAGTGCGCGTTCGGTGTCGTCTCTGTATGTGTTATGGCCACCACTAGAGACTTTCGATCCGTAACGGCGTTTTGGTATGCTTTTGTTTCTTTTTGACTTGTCGGTTCGTATTCCTGTTGGTTGCGGGCGGAATTGTAACATCAAATTAAATGCTTTAGAGGGTTTACGTATCAATGATCTCCCCACCCTCTGATTGCATTTGGGCCCACATGAATGATCCGTGAAGATGGATTGACACTTACGTGTTTGTATTGTTGCTTCTTTTGTATATGAAGTTTTGAACTTTGAAGTTATGCTTCCATTTCCAACATTTAATGATTTGGGTACTGGAGTTTATCCACGTTGCTTGACAAAAATGATTTCTTTTCTTTGTAGGTTCTCGTAGTTCGATGCAACGTTATGATTAGATGTGCCGTGTTGTCTGTATCTAGTACGAATGTCGAATCTGACGTGAATGTTTGTTCGTTTTTACTTTTCAGTTATCTTGTTATTGCTGTGGGCTTACAAGTTTTATGGAGCCTGTCGCTGGCACTTGTTGATGTTTATGCCCTTTTGGTGAGACGAAGCCTGCGAAAGCGAGTGATCGTTCGTCTGTTTGCTATCGGTGATGGGGTAAAATCTTCTTTTCTTGACCCTCCGTCCTTGTTTGTTGCTTCTTTAGGAAGTGAGCATGCAAAAATTTATTTGCAAGGTGTGTGACGGAGCTGTCTTTCATTGAATTCTACGTTGAATTGTTTAAACTCTACGCTTTGTATTGGATTGCAAGCTATGGATGGGTATTGTACATGTTTTTCTCAAGAAAGATAGAACATATATAATCATGTTGTAGGATCGGTATGGTTGTTATGAGATTTTGTTAATACGAGATGTAGATATTATTATGTTCATTTCTAGCGGAAATTGTTTTGGCAGTGGTTTATGTCTATCAACTATTTGTCAAGTTTTATCTTTTTACAAATTTACAGTAGCCTAAATATCGATGACTTAAGTCACATAAAGGTTAAGGTTGCATAGTTTTACAAATTCCGTTTTGATTTAGATGAAGTTTTGGGGCTTATCTAATTTTCTGGATGCGTTCTCTTGGTTGTCCTTTTATACTAATTGATGCAGTTTACCTTTTTCTTTTGGTTGTATCGGGGTTTGAATCTGAGCCAGACATAGCCGAAGGGCAACCTGTGTGCCAACAGAGCTACAGCTTGTTGATGATGTAATAAATCTTGGTTCTAGACTTTTACTCCCCAGTTGAAAGTGATTTTCAATGCTAAATACTGGGAATATAGCTAGAATATCTGCTGTCGTCATACCTCCAAACTGGGCCAGTATTGCTATTGCTTGCTTCATTATTTTGTCATTTCATCAACCCTTTGGTTTCCCTTCATGGTCTTAATCCTTTTGATAGTGAAAGAGGAAAAAGGAGTTGGTATGTCATATCGCACAGCAATTCTAGCTCCGCATGGTTTGTACTACGTGTTTGTTAGTCATTTTGAAAATGGAGATGGAATAAGAAAGGAGACTGGATATGTTTTCACATTTGATATTAATTCTAGCTTCTCATCATTAGCCTGCTCTTTTGAAAGATTGAGTTATAGCTCTCTGGTTTTTTCCCTGTTAGTCGAAAAGCATGTGGATCACCAGATATATAGCAATTGAATCTGCTTTTAATTTGTTTTGAGCATTTCAGAAAGAAGGTCCTGGTTACATGGTTTTGGATACGCTACTTCATGTCTTATCTGGTTTTGAAACTTTTCTTGTTGACGGATTCTTGGAGCAGCAAGAATCAATGGGCTACTTGACAGTGTCTGACCATCTTTTTTATTTTCCAATAACTATTCTGATCTCACTTAATTTTAGATATTCTGCCCTTTGTTAATCGTTATCTTACTTAATCTTTGGTATGAATTAGAATAAACGAAAAGATTCGATTATGAGTTTCTGCTTAATCACTAGCTTACTGCATTTGGAACTTATAAGGCCATGGCTTCTTGGCTTCATCATGCTGTTTCTGTTTTCAATATAAGCAGAGCAGAAATCCTGGCCTCAAAACCAGGATATTGTGTGCTCATTGTGTGATTTACGCTCTACTTTTGTTGATACCGATGTCTGCACTTATGCAAATATTATTCATTCACCAACTAAAAGATTGGTTTCTTTGTTTTCCTGATGTAGATCACATCCACCCTTACGTTTGCTGCTGCCTGTGCATCCGCGGGCATCACTGTCCTCATTGGAAATGATCTGAATAGGTGCTCAGTTAACCATTGTACTAGGTTTGAAACTGCTACGGCTATGGCTTTTATAAGCTGGTTTGCGATGGCACCCTCCTTTCTCTTGAATTTCTGGTCATTGGCTTCCCCATAAGAAGATTTTGGTAAATAAGAGTTTTAGAGTCAGAAATCCGCAGTTACTGTAGTTCTTTCCTTTTTCCTTATCTTTTGTTGTCTTTGGTGTTTCATTTTTAGTATAATTACTTGAACACTAATTCCATTAGTCTTTGCAGGGTTTTGTATTTTTTATTACAAGAAGAAGTATTATAGATTCTGCAATTTCACAGTGGTTATAGACTCAATATGATCTTTGACCCCATGATAGTTTCTTATCACAAGAATGGTGTGTCATTTACGCATAAGAGACTGAGAAATCCGCAGCCACATAATGGTTTTTCCTTTCTATCTGATCAATCATTAGTCTGTATATGTAAACGGGTGAGTTTGTGTACTGACCAACTTTGAGACGCATGTTCTCTTTCTCATGCATGAACATAATGTCCCCTAACGACCCCTCATACATGAGCTCTCATGCAACTCTTGAGCCCGTATGAGAGACTAAGAAGTTAGAGATCGGGGAAGAGATCAATCGAACTTGATAATGTCGAAAATGGTCGATCAGGAGGAGGCTGTATCAGTGTGCAAGGAATGTATGAACAAATTGTTCAACAGGTACATTCGTTGTAGTATGATGTCTACTACAAATTTTATTTTTAGTTTCTGTACAGTTTTCTGATTGTAGGCTGGTTGAATTTTTGTAGCTTAAATTATTTCAATATTTGATATAAGGATTAATTGCTTAGAACTTTTTTTGTTATTTTATTTTGCATGTATTGAAAATTATCACTTATTTTCTTTTCATATTTTACTTTTTTATATTTCATTAAAAAAAATTGAATGCTAACACATCCTTAAAAGGATCGTTGATGGATTAAATTCGGACTGATAGGACTTAAGATCGAGTTTAAGAGCACTGACTCAGTCTAATAAAACAGGAGAATTAATTAATAAAAAAGAGTTATTTTTATATTTATTTACAATAATAACACCCAGTAAAAATTTCATTACACTATATATAGCAAAAGGCTTATTAATTTATTATAGTGACAATGGCAATCCATGGCTTTCGTCCTCTTATGGTTATGCTCCATTGTGTTTTTTTCTAGGCCTCTCTTGTCTCCAACCCCATGGCAGTGGAAGTACTAATAAATTCATCATTGGCCTTCATAACCAGTCATCAGCTGAGAGGTGCAATCGGAAGCACTTGTGACAAGCAAAATTGGAGAAAATATAACAGAAAGCTTCAAATTTGAAGCATTTCTGACGAGTAAAATTCAAGATAACCTCTACCCTGAATTGAACAAAATATGAGTTCCTGGATCAAACTTTCTTGTACATTGTTGAGAATGAGGCGAGAAAAAACATTCCTCTTCCCAGTGTTAAGCCTACAAAAGAAGGAAGAAAGGGAAACATTGACTAGTAATGCAACATCGCGTTCCTCTTTAACATCTTCAATTTAGAACTAACAAGCCGGTATACATGGCGTACAAAGTTGTGAGAAAACAATATCTACTTCAGTAAACCTCCTCCCTTCACAGCACACAAACTGCAATCCCCCTGTTTTTAAAACTTTCCCGGGTCAGTTTTTCTCTGTAGTAAAAGCCAAGTATTGGCGTGTTCTTACATATCTCGATACAATTGTGTTCAATCAATTGCTCTATCACGAGCGACACTTCAGCATTGCAGACTGTAGCTCTTTCTTCAAAGCTTCCATGCGTTCCACCAAGGACATGTTTTCCTGTAAAGTTGAAAAAAGTTAAGCCGATTCACAAAATTTCAAGTGGAAACAATGTCTGTTTCGTAAAGAGGATAAGTAGAATTCAAAGGTTAGAGGAGTCAAAGTACACACGGAAGCCATAGCCTAGTGGTAAGCTTAGAGATCCTGCTCAAGTAACCAACAATTGCATTTCAACTTATGATGAACTTTGTAGATAAAGAAGTTAACAAACATTCATTTGAAACTTCACTAAGCAGACGTCTTCTTTAAGGAAACTCACAAAACATAAAAGGCAGGAAACTGAACTCCATACTTATACCTCCTGGGGTATCACAAAGCATGTAGAGAGTATTGGAGTAACTTCAAAAAGTTATTGTGGCGTTCAATTTCAGAAGCCCACCTTTTGTAGCATGACCAACTGTTGGTTAACACTAGCAGCATCCTCCACCTTTTGCTTAAACTGTCACAAGCAACTTCCCATATCATCATAGAGGGAATTTTAAGAGATAAAAATGCCATGACTACTTAGTTTTTAAATGCTTCCAATTAATCAAAAATCAACAACAGGGACGATGGCATGCTGAATTAACACTCAACCATCCCACGGAAACCAATGTCAAGTTCATATGATATGTTTTATCAAAGCATAATATTATACAATTAACCAGCACGTAATATAGGTAAACAATCTATTATCATCTCATCTTTAAAACCCACGAATGATTGAAAGACAACACCAAAGGTTCACAATCCTCCCTACAGCATTTAACTCGCAACTCAAAAACATGGACCATAATTTTACAAAATCTCATGATACAGTATTTAATGGGGAGCCAAGCATAAATATACACTCCATAATAGTTGAGAAGACGAGATGCAAACCGCTGAGCCAAAGAGAATGCAACAAACAAACAATAAGAAACATCTGGATACAACTTAGTTTAACTAGATGTGCTTGTAAAACAACGAAATGGAGAGAAACAAGTGGGCTCTCTGTAATGATCCTTGTATAAAAGCGTCATTTTCTATGTCCAGGCCAATAAGTTAACCAATTTCAAAATCGAACAGGTAAAAGCTCCCATAAAAAACAAGAAGTTATTAGAAGTCAGCTAAGTAATTCAGATAACAAAATTATGTTAACAATGTAAATACATATATGAGTTCCTTTTCACACTTGGCAACAAAATTATGTTAACAACGTAAATACATATATGAGTTCCTTTTCACACTTGGCAACAAAATTATGTTAACAATGTAAATACCTCTACGAGTTCCTTTTCACACTTGGCAACTCTCTCTGTCTCTTCATCATACTTCATCCTCCACTCTGCAGACTCATCCATTGCTTCCCTGTTGGCCAGGTCAAACTGTCTTCTGCAGAATAGAATTCAAAGAAGTAACGTATCAGTGAAGCTCAGCTTAATAACTAAGATTGTACAGCATATAATTTGCTCAACAAATGGAGTTTCCAGGAACAGAAAAATTATGTCGGTTTCCATATCTTAGCATGGCAGGTTGCCAAAATATAAAAGGAGAGCTGTTTCTCTCTTATCTTTCATTATTGATAAATGATATTCTTATATACAACAAGGAGCTTGAATTAGCTCTTTAATCAAGGAAACTAAAATAGGATACAAATCAATACAGATTAAGCCTTAAATCAAGAATGCTAGATATGGAAAATGAATATTTACAGTTGACTTCTGCTAATACCCCCTCAAGTTGGAGCATGGAGGATGTGAATGCCCAACTTGCCGACAAGAGAAGAAAATTCATGAGAACCGAGAGCTTTGGTGAAGAGGTCAACAAGCTGGAGTTTTAGAAGGACTGTGTGCAGTAGCAATGGACCCTGATTTGATACAGTCCTAAATAAAATGACAGTCGATCTCGATATGTTTTGTGCGTTCGTGATGCACGGGATTGGCAGCAATATGAAGGGCAGCACGATTGTCACAATATAATTGAGCAAATGAAGAAATAGGAACCAACAAATCATTTAGTAAAGTGCAAAGCCAAATAAGTTCACAAGCGGTAGCTGCCATAGAATGATATTCAGCTTCAGCAAAGGAGCGGGAAATAGTTGTTTGTTTCTTGGTTTTCCAAGAAATCGGAGAACAACCCAAAAGAATAAAGTAACCAGTAAGTGAAGGTCGAGTAACTGGACAACCAGCCCAATCGGAATCACAGTAAGCATGAAGTTGAAGACCAGATTTTGATGGTAGAAAAATCCCTTATCCAGGGGCAGTTTTAAGGTATCGTAGGACATGAATAGCTACTGCCCAATGGCCATAACGAGGTTGTTGCATGAATTGAGAGAGAATATGAATTGAGTAACAGATATCTGGTTAAGTGATTATCAAGTAAATGAGTCGTCCAACAAAACGTCGATAGGCACCTGGATTATCAAGTATAGCACTATCATCCAAGGCCAGTTTGTGATTTTGTTCCATAGGAAAATTTAAAGGTTTGCTACCCAGGAGACCTGCCTCTTGCAAAATATCTAATGCATATTTGCGTTAAGATAGGACTATGCCATTAGGAGATCGAGCCACCTTTAGCCCAAGGAAGTATTTTAGAGGACCAAGATCTTTAATGTGAAACCAAGCATCCTGATAATCCTTAAGTGCTTTAGTATGGGCACTATTGTTGCTAGCAATAATAACATCATCCACATATACAAGCAACGCAGTGAAGGAATTACCTTGACAATGATAAAGAGAGAGGTATATGCCTTTGATTGAGTAAACCCAAATTGAAGAATAGCATTAGAAAATTTAGCAAACCATTGGCATGATGCTTGCTTCAAACCATAAAGGAATTTGTGAAGGTGACTGACACGATTGTTAGTGGAAGACAAATATCCAGGTTCGTGTCATATACACCTCCTCATCAAGGTCCCCATGTAAGAAAACATTATGAACATCAAGTTGGTGTCATTCCCATGATTTGGCTGCTGCTACTGCCAATAAAGTTCAAATTGTGGTAAGTTTTGCTACTGGAGCATAAGTTTCAGTATAGACGAGTCCTTCAACTTGTGTGTAACCCCTGGCCACCAAACGAGCTTTGTATCGCTCAATTGTTCCATCAGAATGGTATTTTATCTTGTAAACCCATTGGGAACCAATGGGTTTCTTGTCAAGCGGCAAAGGCTCCAAAGTCCATGTATGATTTTGTTCAAGTGCCTCTAATTCTTTTTGCATTGCTTCTCGCCAATGAACATCTTTAATGGCCTGTGTATAGGATTTTGGCTCATCATATTGAGTTATGACCATCAAAAAGTTAGCATGGGAAGAAGTGAAATTAGAATATGAAAGAAAGTGGGATAGTGGATAGGACATACCTAAGGATGCATGATTAGAAGAGGTGAACCGAGATGCATATGGCTTTGGCAACTCAACATGAAAGTCATAGAGGCAAGATGGCAATTTTGTAGTGCGTGAGGGGCGTGTGATTGGTGGTATAAGGGTTTGAATGGTAGTGGAAGTGACAGATGTGTCTGTAGGTAAGGCAGGTATACCAAGGTCAGTAGGAATTGTATGACTTGTGTTTGGAGAAGGTGGGTCTATTTGTTCAGAGGTAGTTTGGGGAATAGGTTTAATGGAGTCATGGTCAGGAACAGGTAAAGGTAGAGATACATTGATGGATTGAGAGGATGAATGTGGTGGGAGAGGTTTGTGGTGGTAAGGAAAGATGTGTTCGTAAAACACAACATCTCTGGAGATAAAACTTTTATGTGTATGTAAGTCATAGAATTTGTATCCTTTGTGACCATGGGGATATTCAATAAAGAGACATGATGTGGCACATTCAGAAAATTTGTCTTTTGACCGAGGCAAAACAGATGTATAACAAAGACATCCAAACACTCAAAGATGTGAGTAATTGGGTTTGCGGGAAAATAGAAGCTCATATGGACTTTGGCCAGACAAAAGGGGGTAGGAGTATAATTAATTAGATACACAGCTATTAGAATGCATTCCCCCCAAAACTTAATCGGCAAATTTGCTTGGAATCGTAAGGCTCTTGCAACATTGAGAATATGTCTATGCTTACGTTCTACAACTCCATTTTGTTAGGGTGTAGCAACACAAGAAAATTGAGTTAAGATCCCATGTTGTTGACAATATAAGTGAAGTCTATTATTAGTAAATTCAGCCCCATTATCACTACGAATGTTCTTAACTGGTTTTCCAAATTGTCGAACTGTCATGGCCATGAAGGAAACCAGCCTGGTGTAAACTTCTAATTTAGTTTGCATCAAATAAACCCAAGTAGTTTTGGTGTAATCATCTCCAATACTTAAAAAATAATGAGCCCTATATAAAGATGGAGTTTGATATGGCCCCCAAACGTCACAATGAATTAACTCAAAAGGTTCATGTGTTTTGATAGCACTAACAGGAAAAGAAGGTCGAGCTTGTTTAGCTCGATGACAAGAGTCACAACATTTATTAAAAGACTTAGAAGAAAACGTACCTAAATTCTTGAGAAGAGATAGCCTATTGAAAGATAAGTGTTCAAGACGTTGATGCCATAGGGTAATATGCAAATCAGAAGTAATACTGGTTGCTGCTACAGGAATTTTGAGTGCCCGAAAGTAATAAAGACCATCTCGCAATTCACTCATTCCAATCAGCTTCCTCGTGAGTAGGTCCTGTAAAACACAGAAGGAGGGAAAAAAATGAGCAACACAATTTAACGTTTTGGTTAGTTTACTGACAGAGAAAAGATTGCAAGAAAATGATGGTATGTGAAGCACATCTTTTAAAGTAATGAAAGAGGCAAGGGAAACATCTCCACATGACTTTGCTGGCACAAAGGATCCATCTGGGATTTTAATTGGCATGAAATTAGGAATAGTTGTGTGCGAAGGAATGAAGTTTTCTTGAAATTTCATATGGTCAGAGGCACCTGAATCCAAGACCCATTCACTTTCAATATTGGGTAGAAAAATTGCATTACCAACAAAGTTGGTTGTAGAGGCATGACTTTTGTCAAGCTGGAGCATAGATATGAGTTGGGCATATTGTTCATTCGTCAATCATCACTGTTACCCTCAGTTTTCTCCATGTGTTGCGTATTGTTAGCTGTCTTTGGCTTTGATGATTTCTTCCCTTTGTCCCATCATTCCGAATAGCCATGTAGTTCAAAACAAGTATCTTTAGTGTGCCTCATCTTTTTGCAATGGTCACAAAATAGTTTGGAGAGGTCATGGTTACTACTAGATTTGCGATTGTTGTTGGATTTGCTGAAACTATTTGTCAAGAATGCTGCCGCATCAACAAAAGGCAATCACGAGTCCACTATTAATTGTTGTCGCTCTTCTTTGGCTACCTGTGCATAAACACGAGATAAAGAAGGCAAGGGATCTGTATTCAAGATTTGAGAACGGGCAGTTTGTATTTTTCATTCAAACCCATTAAAAATTGGTGCACTTTCTCTTTTTCTCTTTCTGCAGCAAGTGCCTTTGCTGAACCGCAGGTACATGGTGGGATTTGTAAATAAGTGTGGAGTTCATCCCAAATGCCCTTTAACTTGGTGTAATATGCTGAGACAGTCATTCCCTTTTGAAAGGCATTCATCATCTCAGTTTTTAATTGACGAATTCGAGAAGCATTACCTTGTGAAAATCGTTCATCGAAATCTCTCCATAATTCTTGTGCTGTCACAAAAAATGTCACACTATCATGTATCATAGGATGAAGAGAATTGAAGATCCAAGAAAGGACCATTGAATTGCATTTGATCCATGCAAACTCTTCTTTTGAACCAGATGGTGGACGAGTAATAGATCCATCTACAAAGCCAATTTTGTTTTTGGCTTGGAGCGCATTAGTCATAGCACGACGCCATATGGGATAATTTTCTTCTTTTAGGAGACAGGTTACTAACGTTGTCCCTGGGTTGTCAGAAGCATGAAGGATGTATGGTGATGAGGCATCAAGGTTAATTTGGGTAGTATTTGATTGATTGTTACTGATGCTCGAAGAAGTGTCTTCGGCCATGGAAAACTTAAGATTGTAACTGCTCTAATACCATGCCAAAATATAGGAGGAGGAAAACTTAAGATTGTAACTGCTCTAATACCATGCCAAAATATAGAAGGAGAGCTGTTTCTCGCTTATCTTTCATTACTGATAAATGATATTCTTATATACAAGAAGGAGCTTGAATTACCTCTTAAATCAAAGAAACTAAAATAGGATACAAATCAATACAGATTAAGCCTTAAATCAAGGACACTAGATATGGAAAATGAATATTTACATTTGACTACTGCTAATACAGGTAAATAAAAGAAATAGTATCTGTAGGAGGAGAGATTGAAAAAGGAATTCTAAAGTTGAACAGAACCTATAATGAACTAAAGCAATCAGTAAGAGAAAACATTAGATCTAATATCCAGTTGGATCTCCAGCACGACTGTCTTTTTTGCACTCAATTAAATCTATCATTTGTCATTACGAAGGATTAGAGACGTACAAGCATCATTCCTACATTTAACCGAACTACATTTCACAAGGGACAACCTAACAAGTTCTACTCATACTTAAAGTTCCACATTAGCAAGTCAAGTCCACAAGGAAAGGAAAAATGGGGCATAAACCTCGCCAACAAATAAGCCCCAATCACCAAAGCTTTCACATTTTAGAAAATACAAAAGAACCCATTACCGCAATGATCAAAACTCAACCAAACAACCAAGAAGTTAGGATCTTTATCAATCAAAGGCATTGAAAGCCATTGCAAATTAGCAGTTTTACAGCACCCACATAACCAGCCAAACACATCGCCTAGGAATATGAATTATAGACCAACAACAAGTACAAACACCAAGTAATGACATATATACATAAACAAACCTCAACAACTCGGTGTCATCAGAGGAGATGGCGTAATCAATAGACCAGAGCTTGAAGTAGACTGCTACACCGAAAATCATCGCCACAAACAGCCCCATAAGTTTCTTCTTCTTCTCACTTACCATTTACCTACTTTCTCTATTATCTTTGAAATTCAGGGAGAAGGGATGGTTTTGGCTTCTTCTCCTCTTTGGGTCTGTATCTTCTCCGACTCTGTCTGTCCAAGCAGAGAACAAGCGGTGATCCGGTGTAGTCGAGTCTAATCTACGTTTATCATTTTACGTGTATTAGACTTCATTTTGTAAACCTCATCAACGGCTTGTAGCCACTTGATTGATACTCCCACATCGCACCATGTTGTCCCCACCATTGCTTTTATGTTAGTATGTCCCCACCATTGCTTTTATGTTAGTATTTAGATAATTATTATAATAGGAGGAGTAATAAATTGCATAAAGACAATGTTTCTATGCATTTTGTATTATTTTTATAAAAACTTTAAAAATTATTAATACATTAATAATTTTATAAATTAATAATTTTTAATTATAATTAATTAATTAATTTTATTTAATAATCTTTTTTATTAAATTTTAAATTCTCCCTTTAAATCATGTTTTAAATTTTTAATTTTTAATCAATTTATAACAATTTAATATAAATTGAATTTGTTAAATCTAAATTTTTATTTTATAAATTTAACTTCTGGTTCAATTTTTAAAATATTACTTTTGATACATAAATGTATTGAACATGTTTTAAACGCTAAATGTTTAATTTTTTCTTAGTTCCGATATTTGTTATTGTTAACCAAAATACTTATATTTTTTTCTTTTTTTGATGTACTAAAATTGCATTTTATTTAACATATTTTTAAAATGTATATTTTTAAATTAAACCACAAAACAAATATTGACTTAAAAATGGACTAATTTTTTATTTTTGCATTTCATTTTATTTGTCAAACATTAGGAAAAAGATTTATTTTAATTGTCCAACTTTTACCTATGGTATACCTAAGTTTTAAAATTAAAATTTTTAAATGAACCTTCGCATTGTTTAATAATACCATATAAATTCATATTTTAATTTAATATAAAATGTGATTATTTAAAATTAATAAATAATTAAAAATATTTTGATAAGATATTAAAAAGTTATAGTTATGTCTTTGAAATTTGATCAAATTCATAAATTTGTCCTTAAATTTTTTAATACAAACCTAAAATTAATTTAAAATTATCATATGAGACAAAATTTTGATCATATCATAAATGTGATTCAAATACTAGAAATTGATAAAAACTAAATATAAAATATTTAAAAAGACAATACTAATTAATAGTTTATCTTTTTTATAATTCCTCCAAATACTAAAACTAAATTTGATTATTTGACGTGAAGTATTTACTTAGGTTTTGCGTATTCAAAATGATCCCTTATTGCTTGTTGATGCTGGTTACTATGCATTTGGTTGTTACTTTCTTTGAATTTGCGTGGTAGTTTCAGTGTTATTGGTTATG
>JANQAP020000153.1:680000-694896 GCA_026874005.2 Erythroxylum coriaceum
CTGTGTTCTGACGTCATCACAGAGGATACTTCTCCTTCTAAATTTTCCTTTCCTCTGTGTTGTGTCATCCTCACAGATGATATTCTTCCACTGTATTTCTCCTTTGCATCTACCTTATTTATTGCAATCCCTCAACCTTCTTAACCGCTCTCATTTATTCAAAACTCAGGTCAGAATCACCCAAACGAAATCATTAATCATTTCTCACATTTCAAAATTATTTTGACCAACACATGCAACGTGACACTTAACCGTGATCATAATCATGCGCAGAATCATACATATATGCGCATAGTCTTCATCAACTTACTACATAGATTCAATTTTACTTTTGTTTTCATTCTACTTCTAATTCTTACCTTAATTCTCCTCATTTCGAAATCTCTTATCCACTAAGAACACCAAAACACAAATATGAACTTCTCCACATTTCTCATTTATTAGTTCTAGTCTTTTAAGAAAAGTTCAGGGTCCAACAACATTCCCCTATTAACTTCAGCTTTCTTTGTAGAACTTGTTCTTATAGGATTTAAAAATTTCCTAACAATAAACAATAGAGAATAAGTTGTCTTTCCTAGTTTTCATTGATGACTGCATGATAAGGTGTATAAAAAGAAGACCAAAAAAGAGAATTTGCCTAATTAAACAAAATGCTCTCAACTCAACTGAAACTGAACGCCAAGCTACCAAAAAAGTACGTATACGTGAGAGGGATGAAGACCCCCCTCCTTCTGCACCTGCACAATAGAGCAAACCGCCCAGTTACAGTTTGGTGGTCACTGGCCAAACAGACGCTGGCAGAGGAGAGAAAGATATAGAATGGCGTAAAGAGGGCCCCATCGAAATCACCGAGGCAGACATATCTGTTATCCAAGAAAAATTCAGCATAGGGTTAAAGCTTTCCAACACACTTAAATGAAAACTCGTCAAAATTTGGGCAAATGCAGTAATTATCAAACTCTGAGGCCGAACACTGGGATTCGATATGCTCAAATCTAGACTGCTATCAATATGGAAACCAAAGGGCCCAATGAAAATCGTTGATATCGAAAATGAATTTTACCTCGTTAATTTCATAGAGGAAGAAGATTATGTTCAAACACTTACCCAGGGACCGTGGATCATTGCCTGGGTGCATTTCCCCAATTTACTAGTCGCTAGATACCACCCTTCAATCCTCACAGCTCTCGAGAACCTGGTGGGTCGAATGGTAAAAATCGACAACCATACACAACTCACCTAATGGGGCAAATTCGCACGAGTGGCTGTGGATATCGACCTCAGTTCCCCGCTCCGACCCATCGTAGAGCTAGATGGAGAAATCATCAGGGTAGCCTATGAAGGACTACCCCAGATATGTTTCTCCTGTAGGCAGGTCAGTCACGGGGTCATGACTTGCCCCACGAGACCGCCTGAACCACTCGCGAAGGAACAACCCTCTAGTGGACCGATAGCATCCAACCTATCCGACAATCGACCTGAATCTTCCTCTGATGGACTTCGACAAGAGAGTTATGGGCCATGGATGCAAGTGCTTTGTCGCCCTTGTCGACCACCGTCAACCTCAATGACACAATGACTAGACTGCAACAACGTTCCTCCCCACGTCGGCTTGAAGGGCTCGAGATTCATGGCTTTGATAGATTTAGAGCCGTTGGAGCAAGGACTTGACCTACCTTAATCAACTGAGGCTACCCCAACATCAGAATCTCAAGCTAAGGCGACCCAGTCCCAAACCAAAACGACATCCCTAACTCCATCGATGTTTAAAGAGAGTAGATTAAAACGTATGTCGTCTGCTGAGCGAAGTGGAGCGTTTAACACCAACCTCAAAACGTCACCGTACGCACCTCTCTAGATACATGACGTGGGCCAAGCTAGACAGACCCAAATCATGGGCCAATCCCGACAAACGTAGCTCCTGCCTATTTCCAAGCCCAGCCCAACAAAAAACCCAAGGCAAACAATGGACCATGTGGCCCTATCCATCCCATCCCACGCAGATGTTATAATACATGCTCCATCTATCAATCTGCCCACACATGCGGAATTGGGCTGCGGGAACATGGAGGAGGATCCCAATGAAGACTGTACTTACCCTGTCTTGGCATCGGATAGTCAAATCCACAAAATACCCCCTCCGAGACCACCAAACCCAGAAGAAGGTTCAACATCAGCCACTGTAATGAATGTTGAGCCTGATACTCAGGTGGAGGAGCCTCCACAGCACCTCATGACAGGTCAGGGTCGGGAGCCGACTGATAATGAAGTCAGCTCGCAGACAGATTAAATTCCTTTTCACCCGTTTTTATGTCGATATTCATATGGAACTGCCATGGGGCTGGATGTAGGACCTTTAAGCCTTTATCAAAAACTACATTTGAATCCATAAACTGCGTCTTATTGTTCTAGTTGAGCCTCGTATTAGTGGAGTACGAGCGACTAAAGTTATTAGGAGCTTGGGTTTTACACAATCTTACAGGGTGGAAGCAGAGGGATTTTTGGGCTACATATGGCTACTTTGGGAAGCAGATATTGTGGTTCGTATTCTGTTAGCTCACCAACAATTCATGCATACCAATATTGAGTGGGACCACTTGTCGTTTGATTTCACGGCAATTTATGCTAGCCCTACCTATTCCTTACAAAATTATTTATGGCAGTTTCTACGAAAAATTGCCAAGATTACCGACAAACCTTGGCTTTTGGGTAGGGACTTTAATGCCAAGTTAGAGAGTACTGATAAACGAGGAGACTCTCGACTACAAAATACAGTTAATTCCCAATTTCGTGACTGTGTGCAAAGTTGTCAGCTTCAGGATCTAGGATTTTCAGGGCCTCGGTTCACCTGGAGGAGAGGACAAATCCTCGCTAGATTAGACCGGGCCTTCTGCTCGAGTGACTGGCATTCTGTCTTCAAGGACACTACAGTCACTCACCTACCTTTCCTAAAATCAGGTCATCGGCCTCTATTAGTGTCTCTTAACAACAATGTGCACTCTCCTCCGACAATTAGATCCTTTCAATTTCAATCAGCTTGGTTGACGCATGCTGGCTTTAGTAAATTTGTAGCAGAGAATTGGACCCCTACTAGTCCTGATTTCAGCAGTGAGATCAGAAACTTTTCGAAACGCTTACAACAATAAAACTGTACCACGTTTGGAAACATTTTTTACCGGAAAAAGCGACTACTGGCAAGACTTGAAGGCATTCAAAAGCACCTCGAAGACAAAGACTTAATCTCCCTCCGAGAGCTCGAGGAACATCTCCGGTCAGAAATGGAGTAGGTCCTATATCAAGAAGAACTTTACTGGCACCAACGCTCTAGTTGCCAATGGTTAGGCCAGGGTGACAGAAATACCAGGTACTATCATGCAATCACCATGGCCAAACAATGGCAAGCGAGGATTACCTCCTTGAAAGATGAAAATGGAATTGTGCTGTCAGACCCAACGAGCATCAGAAGGCTCGCTCAACATTTCCTCGCGAAACTATATACGACTGACAGCCAACATCTGACGGCCCAGCCGATCCATGGGCAGTTTGCCCGTCTAACCCTTCAAACTATAGCTGATTTGGACCGACCCCTTCATCCTGATGAAATCAAGACGATGTTCTTCAATATGGCGCCTAACAAGGCACCCGGATTTGATGACTTACTTGCTTTATTCTTCCAATCCCAATGGGATATTGTGGGCCCTTCTTTGACTTTATTCTTCTAGCGAATTTTTAGACATGAAGTTTGGGAATCTGATCTAAACTGCACCATTATGTTTCTTATACCAAAGATTCCGTCTCCCACTTCGATTACGCAATATAGGCCCATTGCTTTATGCTCGATGATCTACAAAGCCATTACCAAAATCATTGTTAATAGGCTCAAACCTTACCTTGAAGATCTGATAGCCCCAACCCAATGCAGTTTTGTCACAGGGTGTTTAATTATGGATAATATCATTATAGCCCAAGAAGTCATCCACACCATGAAAAGGAAAATAGGTCAAAAAGGCATAATGGCTATAAAAGTGGACCTTGAGAAAGCTTATGATCGTCTGTCATGGGATTTCATTCAAGATACCTTATTCAATATAGGAATTCCTGAGTCATTGATTAATCTCATTATGAAGTGTATTTCTGCGGTTTCCTTACAAGTAAGGTGGAATGGTGACCTTAGTGAGGTTTTTAGCCCCTCTCGAGGCATTCGTCAGGGTGACCCCATATCGCCCTACCTCTTCATCCTGTGTATGGAACGTTTAGGGCAATCAATCACTCAAGCTATGACACAAGGCCGATGGCGTCTTATTAAATTAAGTAAAAATGGGCCGCCACTTTCTCACTTGTTCTTCGTTGACAATCTCATCTTTTTCTCAGAAGCCTCTATAGATTAAGTGGACATTATTCGGGATACCTTAAATTCTTTCTGTGCTGCTTCAGGACAACATGTCAGCCAAGATAAATCTAGGTGCTTCTATTCCAAGAATATTCATACCTCGACGGCCCACTATTTAAGCAATGCATTGGGCTTCATACAGACGAAAGATCTCAGACGTTATCTTGGAGTTCCACTTCTACATGAACGAATGAACAAGAGAACGTATCAATACATTCTGGACAAGGTTCACCAATGCTTATCAGGCTGGTCCTCTAAATTTTTTTCCTTTGCAGGACGTATCACTTTAGCTCAATCCGTCATTGCGGCACTCCCTAGCTATATTATGCAGACGGTTCAATTGCCCCGCAGTCTTTGCGATGCACTGGAGAAGTTAATGCGGCAATTTTTGTGGGACTCGTCTAATGATAACAAGCGGATTCACTTAGTTAACTGGGAGGACGTTTGCAAACCAAAAGAGATGGGGGGTCTTGGCATACGGAAAATTTGAGAAACCAATGATGCCTTCCTAGCAAAATTAGGATGGACTCTGATTACCAAGCCTAATGCTTTATGGGTTCAAGTTCTCACGACGAAATATAACTTTGATGTTAATAATCCCCCCATCACTATCGACACAAGCGGCGGATCAATGATCTGGAAGAGCATAAAGACTACTTGGCACCTAGTGCTTTAGGGCATGAAATGGGTGATCGATGATGGCGCTAGGACTAGATTCTGACTGGACCCTTGGGTTGAAGGAGTGGGACCTCTTTTTAACCATACAACCACCCCAATTCCTGCTCCTTCTAGTAACCTCAACGTCCAACATTTTATGGACACTGAAGGTAATTGGAATTAGGACGCCTTCCAAGCCTGTCTCCATACGTCGATCTACAGATCAATCGCAGGAACTTTCCCCCCGAAGACCTCCCTAGGGTAGGATAAGTTAAGCTGGGGAATATCCGACACCGAACAATTCACTGTCGCTTCCACTTATTCCATATTAATGGATCATGAGGACACCGAAACTACTGGAAATTGGAAGGCAATCTGGCAATAGAATGGCCCTCAATGCATTCGAACCTTCCTCTGGCTCCTCGCCCAAGATTGGTTACTCACCAACCAACATCGGGTCCGAAGGCACCTCACTACGGATGGAACTTGTTATCACTGTGGACTCGAAGAATCCTCGCAGCATACAATGAGAGACTGCGTCAAAGCCCGCCAAGTGTGGAACACCTTCCCTCCTCACCTAATTAATAATGACTTTTTCAATATGCCTGTTCAACAGTGACTCCTTACAAACCTCCAACACCACCGACGAGTGTTTGGGCAGGGTTGGTTGGTCCTATTTGGGGCTACGTGTTGGCTCTTATGGTCTTGGAGAAATATGACCCTCTTTGACGAACATTTTATTTGGCCATCCTCACCCGTTTATGTTATTTTATCTTATACAGATCAGATCCACAAGTCAGCTACTTGGCAGAGGAGTGATGTTCCGGGACATCGCCCTCGACACGAGCAACTCATAGGATGGTGCAAACCTCCTAGTGGATGGGTCAAGTTAAACACAGGTGGCGCACGCAAACGTTCCGCATTCTCAGCCACAGCAGGAGGCATCCTTCGTGAGAGTACCGACAATTGGATTGGAGGTTTCATCCAGAATCTCGGCTGGTGCTCATCGGTGTCTGCAGAACTCTGGGGCGTGTATACAGGGCTCACGCTCACGTGGAACCTTGGCTATCGCCGGATCGAACTTAAAGTGGACTCGATAGTGGCAATCAACCTCATTTCATCCTCAGCAAGCCGATTACGGATTCTCAATCCTATAATTTAGGGTATTAATGAACTGTTTACTCGGAACTGGATTGTTGTACATCATCACATCTACCGCGAGAGTAACAGATGTGCTGACTGGCTAGCGAACTATGCTGAGCATTTTGATGTAGGAACTACTTATTTTGATACTACACCTATTGGATGTCATGTTCTCCTTCTAGAGGATACGTCGAGGGTCTGTTTCTCAAGACTCGTTGTGTAATTTGTTTTATTCCCTCTTTATAAAAAAAAAGTGAATTTGTCTTTCTTTAATTAACTACTTTTTCACGTTTTGTATTAAAATTAATTTAAATTTATTTGAAAATAATTTCAAAAATGGTTTGAAAATTATATTAATATATTTTTCTTTAAATTTTATTAAAGCGAAAAGCCTTTATCATTGGATGAGAACGTATGTATTTTAAACCAATGAAAGGTGGCATCTGGTACAACTTTTGGAGTGCCAATCAAGTCATGTAAGAACAAAAGAATAGAAGGGTCACATCGTTCACTCACACGTGAGCCCCACTCCAAATCAACTTCATCTATAACATTTTGTCAAAGTGCTTGTTAGGATATTAGCATTGACGGGTGCAACTATAATTCTACATTATTGTTGTTGTTGTTGCGGTGATAAGGGTGGTTTTTGTGAGTCCATATTATCAATAGTTTCTTAAAACAATTTTCTAGACCAAACAAAGAAAGATACGGAGGTGGATGGTTGTTGATGAACAATGAATTTCAATTCAAGCTTTGTTCTGGGTCGACTGTACCTTTCTCGCCAGCCACCCCCCACGAACGAGTCCATATCACCTTCTCATCAATGAAAGAAGAACAACAGCTAATAAGTGAAACAAGAAAATGGGCAATCTAAAAACAAGAAGACGATCAACGAGAACCTGATTTTCTTATGCCAAAGAAGCTGACAAGTACAGATTAAGATTTTCTGTCTACATTCAAACAGCTGTAAACAGAAGAAATTCCACTCAAACCACCAAAAGAAAAATGAAAACAAAAGAGCATAGAGATTAGTCTGTCAATCTACATATAACGATCACATATGCAGTGTTATTAAACTATTTCCTATCAGAAACTCCTACATCTCCTTGCTTTCTCTATATTAACTTCGCAATCCTTGTGATTATTGCTAAATTAATCCTCGAAACCAACTTGCTTCCAAATGGCATTTCTCACCTGTCGCAAGTCTCTTCCTTTCAGAGTCCTGCCAATACCTTCATGAACCGAAAATGAAGCTCCTCTCCTTCTAGCTAAATATTCATGAGGTGGTAACCTGCCGTCGTGATCTTCGTCAAAGTCGTCTTCAAAATCAGTGTCTTCGTCGGCGATATCCCCGTCTCTTCCTTTCCTTTCTTCTTTGTAAATCTTTGACCAATCCGGTATGTTCACAGGCAGGGAAGAACATGTCACATGACCCCTCTCGATGGCAGCTGATTCAATCTTCCTTGACACTTTCTTTGACGAAACTCGTGAGTTGGGCAAGATTTTCCTGCTCTCCATTGACGAAATTGCATTAGAACTACTCAAAATATCAGCCTCATCGAACTCAAAAAAACTGTCTTCAGGAGTTGCACTACTCGTGATTCTAGCACAACCAAGCCCTGGAGCTATGAAAAAACTGTTAGCCCTGGAATGGAAAATCTTCTTGGACGCCATTGATCAATGATTGAGAATCAGAAGAGCAGAACGCTTGGAAAGAGGAAGCTCTGGTCCTGATGTAAATAAGAGAACAAGTGTCTCTTCTTTATCAATACTTGCCTTTTCTTTATAGTGTGTTGTGTCATGGATAAGCCCTCGTCTTAAGACAACAATGATTTCACTGTCCATTTTTAATGATCAATACGTCGTTGTAAAGGTAATGTCTTCTCGTGGTTATTGTGAGCTCACACGTTTCCTGGGTTGAATCTACGGCTGATTTTTAGTTGTGGGGAAATCTTTTGAAGGGTTCACAAGAAAGTGCAAATTAGAGGACGGTTTTGGGGAGTATTAGTGAAACGACACTTAATTAGTGGGAATGACACGTCGGAAATTATTATTTTTATAATTTATTTAAAATAATTTTCCGATAACTTTGATAGATGTATAAAATGACACGTACACGGTGGAGGAAAATATTAATTAATTATGGTGCAAGACATTATTGGTGGTAATGGATAGGGACGATACATCCATTCAGGTAAGGGGACACCTGGGCCAATGACATGGCTCTGGTCAACATCTTGGGTATTCATTGGCAGTTATACGGAGAAGGGAAGTCTGCGGGCTCCACCTCCATCATCGTGTATTAAAAGATGTAAATGTCCATATCTTGACACGTCACTTTTAAACTGGTTTTCTTTCGGTCATTTTTGACTTTCTTCTCCTCGGGTGTCAATGACGTGGCATTATTTTGAAAGTGGCGTGATATGCTCATTGATGGGACGTCAGACAGGAAACAAAGCAATATTCTTTGTGTTTATTCGAGTAAGAATAAATAATTTTAAGAGTACTCTCTTAAATTTTAATTAAAAATAACAATAAAATATAATGTAAATAGTATACTTGCATTAATTAAATAATTTATTATAATTATTTTAAATTATTAATTTAAATTAAGTTAAATTAGAACAAATTGGGTCTAAAATTAATATCAAATTACCAATAAGTATGATATTGTCCGTTATTTTTAGTTAAAATCTAAAAGAAAGGATTTTTCTTTAGTTTTAATTTTTAAAGTTTCTTGAATTAGAGAAAGTTTATGATTTGATCTTAATTTTAGTTTACCAAATTTAAATTAATACTTTAATTTGATTTTTAATAATATTTTAAATAAAATTGTTTGATATAAATCTAACAAAAAAATATTTTTCAAAGCTTATAAAAATACACGAGCCTTCATATTTTAAGATAAACTAAGATTACTTAAGGCTATTTTTAGTTGAGGATTTATTAATGGAATGAAATGGAATGTAATATTATTTCATCATTTGGGATGAGGGTTTATAATGAAATGGAATGAAATGAGATAGAAGATGAGAGTTTCATATTACATCTCATTTAATCTTAGATAGTAAAAATAAAAAACCTTCAATTTGGGAAGTTTAGAATGAAATGTAAAATGATAAGTAATTTTACACTATATTGCATTATAAATCCTTCATCCAAACAACATTTTACTATATTACATTATGAATCCTTTCATATCTCCCAAACACCAATATTTTAATATTATATTCATTTACGTTTTATTCCATTCCATTCATTATATTAAAAATCTTACGTCCAATCAAACATAACCTAAGGTGACTTTAAGCTACAGGCATATCTAGTAAGAATTTTATTAATATGATTAATAAAAAATATAGAAAATATAAAAATTCAAGTGAAAAGACTGCACAAAATCAATGATGGAAAGGTTTGATACCATACACCGATGATTTGGTTGATAATGTTTAGGCACATGTCATAGATGAACCGTGATAATAATTGTTCCAATCTTTCCCAGTTAGGTTAAATATTAGTCCATATGTGGAAACCTTAGTTTAAAGAACAAGAAAAGCGGATGCTTGCATTAATTGTTCGATTATTGATATCATGCCCTCGTAAATGATAACCCATTCATATCCTTATCCTTTATCCTTATACTGGGAATATGGGACTAATGTTAGGTTGACAACATCATCTAAGCATGATCTGGATGATATGTGTGTCGAGTTTTATATTAAATTTGACAACATCAGCTAAGCATGATCTGGATGATATGTGTGTCGAGTTTTATATTAAATTTGAATTTACAAAAATTGGTTTAGTCCAAGTTAATTTAAATGAAATAATATTATTTTAATATTAATATGATTATATTTTAAATTATTTAAATCTAATAAAATTTGAACTTTAAACTAAGTTTAATAAAAAATTCCATTATTATATCTAATTAAAAGCAATTAAATTTTGTACAGGTGAAGATTTTTTATATGTTAGGTGTGGTTACACAATATTTACAAATTAAACCATTAAATTTGAGAAAGAGTAACCCTATAGTCTCCATGAAATTGAGTCCTCAAGTTTGAAACATTTTTTTTCTATTTGATCACAAATTTACTAAATTTGAATAAATCTCATATCAAATTCATGACCCTAAAAGCAAGATTGGTACCTTTATGTAACTTATGTTATAAGGCCAAAAAGTCATTTTTGACCCGAACGTTTACATCTTCTGACAAATTTAGCTATAATCAAATTTAGCTATAACGTTCTAGAAAGTACAAATTAAACTTAACATTTTTTTAAAAAATCAAATATAACACTAAAATGACGGGGAAATTGAGAGCTATGTGAGGCCGTCAATTTTATTTCAGTTTAGCGATGAACTAAAAATTGTTTATATTATTTTATTGGGTAGGCAAGGCCTACACTATCATATGAATTTGACATAGCAGTGTGGGACCTCCTATGCAAAAAATTAATATTTTTACCTGTGGGACTCATTATAATTAAGTAACTTAAACAAATAACCTATTAACTTAACTAATAGCTAAAATAATTAGTTAACCTAAAAAAAAAATTCTCTCACTTCTCCGTTTGGAATCCCTAATTCATTCACCAACTGGAATACCAAAATTCTCATTCTTCACCACTTGCAATCCCTCATTCGTTGGTTTATCTTTGTGCGGGGAATCCCTAAGTTGCTCTCATTCATTGATTTGTCTCTATGCGTGGAATCTCTCAGTTGCCCTCATTCATCGGTTTGTCTTTATGTGTGGAGGTCTCCCTCGTTCGCTCATCACTACCGTATCCCTCATTTGCCTCCCTTCATCATCGCACACCCATCACTGCTGTGACAATCAGTGGTAATGCAAATTATTTTGCTTCTTTTAGCTTAAATTTTGTTTATTTATCGAATTTTCCAAAAAGGATGTCATGAAATGGAGGAATGAAATGTATGCTTCATTCTCAACCACTATCACTTGCTCTTGATTCAAAATCTTCTTTATAGTTTTTAAGAATTCAATTTCTTAATTCTAACTTGGGGGAAAATCATTAGATGTATGATATTTGGTTATATCTTAATGTTACGTGCATCAAGTTTATAGTGTTTGGTCATTAGGAATGGTTCTTTAAAACTTTACTTGAAGATATGTAGTTGTTGCAACTTTCTTTTGACGCCAACTTTGGCTGAGATATTTATAGTTCTGATTAATTACATCTTGCAAGAATGTTTAGCTTGTTCCAAGTGTTTAGATATGATGTCATCTTTCTATAGTTCTCTTTGATGGTAGGCATGATTTAGCTTAAAGAAACTTGGGTAGCTTATGTTATTCAATACTTTGTCCTTCCTTAGAGTTTTCTAAATTTGGTTTCCTTTGATTGTCTTTGTTTACTCTTTATATAATCTATTCCCAGGCCAAATATTGACACAAGAATTAATAGTTATTTTCTTCTTTTCTCATCAAATTTCTAAAAGATCTTTCTGCATGACAATTTTTTGTATACCTTCTTTTCTGGTTTTGGCTGGTGTATTCACAAGCATGCATGACTCTTTAAATGGTGGGAGTCATATTGAAGTGACTTGTATGATGCTATGTTAGGATTTATATTCATGACCTAGCAAAGATTATCTTAGATTTAGCATTGATGTTGTCTTTGTAGCCAAATTTATATTGTGATTTTCTTTAGCTTGCATATGGAATCATCATCATCTACTAATACAATGGTTCAAATTTAGGTAATGTGGTTTGCTATCGTGGGCCAAAGGCCCCATTAAGGACTTGATGGAGTGATCATAATCCTGGCTGGAGGTTTTATTGATGCCCCAATTATCTAGTGAGAATTAATTGTTATTTGATTAAAAACTTTTGTTTAAGGTTTACTTAATGAAATTGAATGTTTCAAGATGGGAGATACAACATTTTCAAATAGTACGATAAAAAATACATAAAGAGAGTCATTAAAGTGATTCAAAAATTAATGAATGAATTGTCGATGTTAAAGAAGGAGGTTGAAACAAGCACAACTAAGGAGTTTGAAGAACACATGAAGCTTTTGAAAGAGTACATAAATTTATTGAGAAAAAAGAAAAAAGAAAAAATGTTTATGTTAATTAACATTGTAATAGGATTTGTTATGGTTCTAGTACTTTATATTTATACTTATGTTATGAGGATATTGTGTTGAATTTTAACAATTTAATGGTTGATATTAATTTCAACCATATTATAAAAAAAATTTGTTTTGAAATTTATTTATGAATTATTTAATGAAGCAAAAAAAATACTACTATATAAAACCAATAAACAATGAATAATTCACTCATTGCATATCTTGTCAAATTTTGAACTATCTTCACCAACATGATGCACCTTTCTCTAAAGTTTCCAATGAGACTTCATATCCGAAACGCAGGAAGGATTTGACTAGAAAGTCATTCAAAACTTAACTGAAGAACCAGTGTTTATCGAAGAAGCTATAGAGTCGATTACAAAAAGTACTAGTTTGAAAGGCTCGTTGGAATTGATTCGTTACAGGATTTACATTATACACAACAGAAGCCCTAAAGTACTCTTTGGCTTCTCCCTAAGGCTGTGATAGCTAAAATAAATACACAAAGACATTTAATTTTTTTTGCTTTCTAAGCTGCCCATCTCCCAAGAATAAGATCTACATGCACAAAAAAACAAGCTAAAAGAGAGATAGAGAGAGAGCGAGAGAAAGGTTGAAGTGAATATATAGCAGCTCATATTGATCTTGCAAAAAAAACCAATATTTACATTGTGTTTATATAACACAAACATTTGGCACTATTATCAATATCATATACATCCAAAAACTAATGGGACAAATATCAAAATATGAAAAAGTTATATTACATTGTGTTAATATAATGTAAAAATTTGTCACTATTATCATTAGCACACATATGTAAAAGTCAATGAGACAAATATCAAAATATCAAAAAGTTTAAGGCATCGCTAGTCAATGTTTGCCTCATTTATACTTGATTGTGAAATTTCAGGTTGTGATGATTATGTCAATGATGTTCTCCTTCTGATTGCTTTAGCTTAAATTTGTTGTGAAGTAATATTAGAATGTCCTCTGGACTATAAACCCTTCGATTTAAATGACAATTGAAGTGTGTGTGGGTCAACATCTTTGAACTTTATTTTATTGGCATGTCCAAATGTAACAACCTAGAAATGAAAATAAAATATTAGAAACACATATGGTAATTATTTTAACTAAAACAAATTGATAAAAAAAACATTCCTTACATTATTGCTTTGTTGACTCGGAATAACATTATCATCAACCAAATTCGCATCGCCTAACTATAATTATAAGGAAAACAATATTGTCAATCATTAAAATAATAATAATTAATATAAAACAGAAAAGTGGTATACCTGTGAAGTTGTCTCTATTATAACTTGATGAACATAATGATAAACATTAGTTATTGTATATTTAGAAAATGTATTCATATGATTGAATTAAGGTGTACACACTTGTAAAGAAGCCTCAACATATTGAGTTGAGGTGTCCTTGTTGCATTTTTTAGAGTTATGACCAGAATTACCACATTTTTGGCATTTATGCATTTGTCCTTTCTGACACAATTTGATTGGAATTTTCATTTTCTTTGGCTCATTTTTTTGTTTCCTTCTTGCAATTTTGGGTCTGCTGGATATAACTCTTTTAGGTGGAGTATATATCACCTCTGCATCACTTGAAGGCCAGAAAATTTTACCTTTAATTGATTGTACACGTGTTCATACAAACTTCTGAATAGACCTTTCCTATAGTATGAATCTACAAATGTCTCAACCTTTTATTTTGAGTGACATTTCCACTAATCGCATGTTTGCATGGGTATCTATATAAGTCCTATGCTTGAAAACTACATGTTTATTGTCTACCAATCCTCCTAATATGCTTCTTATCACCCTTTTGAAACTTCATAAGCACCATCTTCATTCCATACAATTTTCCACTGCATTGCTTCTTTTTCTTTCTTCTCCAAATTCTTCATTATATTTGGTGTAATATCTAACTTCTACTCAACTACAAAATGTCTACTATTTGCATGCATCTTCATCACCATTATCCTAATTGTCTTGAGCATGCTGATCACTGGCCTGTCCCTTGCTAGTAAAATCCACCCATTAAAGGTTTAATTCATATTGTTTTCAACTATCAGACATTTAGTTTCAAAAGATTGGTAACATCTTGTCCACCTCTTTTTAGGACATTCAATTGATGCTGAACCATATCCATGGCTTATTTTGTCAAGCCTCTTTAGTTACTCACTGAAATCTTTAGTATTGCAAGTCCTATAGATCTTTATTGTGATAATAATGGGGCTATAGCACAGGCTAAGGAACCAAACTCACATCATAGATCCAAACACATACTTAGACGTTTCCATCTGATTATAGAGATCATTGGGAGAGGAGACGTGAAGATATGCAAAGTGGGTACAAACGACAACATTACTGATCCACTTACTAAGCCTCTTCCACAGCCTAAGCATGAGAGTCATATGAGGTCCATGAGTATTAGATATTTGACCGATTGGGCCTAGTGCAAGTGGGAGATTGTTAGTAGTGTGCCCTAGGTTAATAGTCATATGTGACTTTTGACATTCTGACTTATTAATAATATATTATGAGGTATTCTTTTAAATATGCATGTATATTGTTTATGTAATGTGAT
>JANQAP020000153.1:719840-738965 GCA_026874005.2 Erythroxylum coriaceum
ACTATGAACAAAAAAAGATCAAGGCTCATTAAGGTTATTTTATATTTTTGTATTATTAATTGTAATCTCACTTTGTTAATTTGATAATCTTAAAGGCTATCATACATAAACAGTTTATTTCACTTCATTACATGAATCTTTTCATTCATCAAAATACATTAAAGCTTTTAATTTTAATTAAAAAACCTTGTGATCTTTTAAACACTCTTTACCAAATATTTTGGATAGTGTTTATATCATAATTGCATTAAACAAATTGAATTTGAGCATTTGGAAACGTTAAAATCGTGTTTCTAAGAGGATTGGTTGATTTATATAGGTTAGTGGTTAACTAATATATATATATATATATATAATTGTCAATTTTGATGTTCTAAGAATTTGTAGTGACATTGGTTGATATATTAATCAATCAATATGCCTATTGTTCGATCAATAAGCTTACTGGTTGATCAATATCTCAACAGCTAGTGAATTTGTGCATTCAATGCACACTGGTCAACCAGTATACTATATTGGTTAATCAATGCTCTGCAAATAACTATTGTAATGACTAGTTCTTGGCTCCAAAAGCTAGTACGATTCCTGAAACACTATGAATATATATATTTTGTCATCGATTTTAGCAAAAAAGAAGTATTTAGGTGTATTTTACATATATTTTAAAGTATTTTTCAATCATTTGAGCATCAATGTATCATATTTGTGTGAGTGAATTTCTTTGGAGTTATTAACTAATAAAGTGAGGTATTTTGAGTTGTAATATTTAATTGGAGTATTATATTATTGTATTTAAGGTGATTCAAATGAGATTGATTTTTCTCTTTACTTTGGAAGAAGATTATAAAAGCATTTTTTTAACTAAAAAATATTGTGCAAAGGTTTTTCTTTGACGTGACAGAAGAATTGTGGAAATCTAAGAAGGTATTGGGAGTAGATGTAGGCAAACTTTGTTTGCTGAACACTATAAATCGGTTTGTATTCTTTCTTCTCTATATTTTTTAAATTATTATTTGATTATTTAATTATTTTATATTAAAAATTTCTCGTTCTTATTTATAATAGTGATTCTTTTAATTGAACACACTGATTAGCAAAATTCTTCAATTTTATAAATACTAAATTCACCTTCACTCTTGAGTATCATTAGGATCAAATAAGTTTGAAATCAATTAATTAGGTTTATGTTAATCAAAATTCTTTTTGAATTTGAATTAAAAAGGATGAATTCAAATCAATAGATTTAAATAAAATAATAATATTTGCAAAATTTATTTGTTTATTTTCAATTTGATTAAATTTTAAATCAGAATTTTAATGTACCCAAATTAAACCAACTTTTAAGTATAAATGACCGGAATCCGACCTGGCCGTTAGGGATGGCGATCGTAAAAAAATACTCAACTAATTGTAAAATGCGATTCGGACACGTTGCAATATGAGAGCGAATCACGTCTAATTGCTTTACACGTTTTCAGATCTTCCCAGTCCCATCAGCAATCCATTCCCCCACAATTTCTGGAACATTCGCTCGGTCGTAAGACATAACAAGTGCCGTCTGCCCGTCTGTTAAGGATGGAAATATCCCATATTAAGCGTTTGTCCACTTGGACTGCCACACCACCGTCCCTCCCCTTAGATATTTTAGGCTGTGCATTAAAAAGCTGTTCCTTGTCCGACTCTATAAAAATGGCCTCTTCAACATTCATTCCATTCCCAAATTGACTTTGTGTAATTCTCAAAGCAAAGCACTTTCTGTTCTCCTCTATATCTCTTCTATAATCACAAAGGAGAGGAGGGGCGCAGTCTCGCTAGCTTCAGAATTCTCAGCCATTGCCTCTTATTGGGTAATCTTATTTCGCCTGTTTGTTATTCTCTTGGCTGTTAGCCAATACATATGTCAAAGCTAGTTTCAATGGCTAAGGGAACCAGAGTTTCAAAGTCTTGGCTTGAGGTAGCTCCTGCTCCAATTATTTTCCCTCACAAGGCTTCCAATTCTCCTGCTTTAGAGACCATCGTCGAAGAGGGTACTCACGAGTACGATGAAGATCCATAATGGTTGCGTTCCTTCGTCATGTTATGTTTTGCTTGTCATCTCGTTGGTTTTGTCTGCCTGTTCGGAGCTTGCGATGTAACCCTGTTTTTCACTTTCAGCTGTGCACTACTGGGAGGAAGATCTGATTTTATGAGCAGATTAAATGTACTTGCATAATCTTGTAAATTTGGTAGATTGGTTATCAGATTTTTCTTTTCAGAAAAGGAATCATTAACCAATAACTTTCTAGCTTTTCTGCAATAAAATTGTGAGGAACCTAGCTTTCTTACTATTTAGTTGTTCAAGAATAATGATGGAATCATTCTATTCAGTGACTCAAGGATTTCTACCGCCCAACAATTTACTTGTAGTCAAACTTCTCCTTGATTGCGCTTAAACGTTTTACCGCTAGAAACGTTCCAACCAGTAGGAACATTTTGGACTGCGTTTCAGGCCATGAAATTCTCTCGCACAAAACCCTCTGGTCATGAACAATTTCGTGATAACCTGAAAGGTTTTCAGCTAGAAACGTAGGACATGAAACGTTTCTATGCACAAAATTTCAGCAAACATTCCGCATATGAACGTTTATAATGCCAGAAACGTTTCAGAAAATGTTTCCGAGTATGTTGGACGTCATGTGAACAAAAGTTTTCACATTAAATGTTTGAACACGTTTAAAAAAAGTAGTTCAGGCAGGAGACCTTTTTGCTATATAAACCTTTCTGAAAATTGTTTCAAGCCAGGAAATGATTATAGGTTCTGCTAAAGAACGTTTCTTCCCAGAAAACGTAGGAGCCAAAAGAAATGATTGAGGTTACTTGAAAACAGTAAGAATCAATCTTATCATGTTCGTTTGGATCCACAAGGCTTTCGTGTGGAATCAAATTAGAGAAACCAATTAGAATATAGGTTCCCTCGGGCAACAAAAGGTTCCAGGAAATCCTTAAAGAAGTGACAGGTGACATGGCTTCCATTTCTAAGCAAGCCCTATTTTGTCCTCGCGTTTCGCACTTCTTTCTCTTAGTCTCCACAAGCACTTAACTTTCCGATTGAGAAGCGCACGCCACCTTTCAGATTGATAACCGCATGTTTTCAATGGACTACCGTGTAGCATTAGCTGCTGTTGCTTCCTTCCAGGGTCGATCTCTATAAGACCACAGGTCCCTTTCTCATTCTCAGCTACCTGCTCTCAGAAATCGAAACAGAAAAACTGAAGTTTCCAAAGAATTCCCATCCTTCTTATCAGCTTTATACAAGGCAATAATTACATATAGCTGATACTTGGAAGTGAAGCAGGAAAAAATCTCTGTTTGTGCAATGGCAAAGGCAAGCAGAAATTTGAGTTCATGGGTTGAGATTGCTCCGACCCTTTTCATATCTTCGTACAAGACTTATGTTAAAAAGTTGGGTCCCTTGGTCCCTCAAAACATCCAAATCAATGTTTTGAAGAGCAAATGTATTAGCCTCCTTCAAATTAATTGTTTCACATTTTCTCGGTCAATAAATATGTACTCTCATACTTAGCTTATAGCAGAAATTGTTTGCACAATTTGGAAACTTTTTGGCTGGCCAAATTCATGTTTGACATTTGCTGAAGATTTGTGACGAAATTAACGAAAGCCTTGGACGAATGCTTTGGAATCTTCCCTATAAATAGAGAAGTTTGGAGAAGCTCTCTCAGCACCATTTCCTTCTTTCAAAACCATCTCTCGCAACACTCGTCCTTTTATTTTTTGAATTCCTTTTGAGAATTTTCTAATTAAAAGGCTTCTTGTGCCAACCTTATGTAATTATTGTACGTTTTCTACATATTAGTGAATTTGGTTTACCCTCCAGCCATGGACGTAGTTTACATTGATCGAACCATGCAAATCCTTGTGTCCTGTCCCATTTTATTTTGCATTTCTCTATTTTTTATTACTATTTTTCGGACTATTAAATTCAACCGGGATCTGATCCGAGGGCATTTTTCCTAACAAACTGATATCAGAACTTCTCTTGTTTATCTAACTTACCTTATGCTCTGTGGTTGCCATTTAGGTGGATCCTCCACATCAGAAAGTAAATTAGATGTTATTATGAATCCAAACGAAGCCCACTGTTATGGTTACACCTACGGAGCCCATTGTCTCAGTTTTATAAATGAAGTTCAACTTTGTTTGTGGGGCAACGTCCCGACTTTGCCTTAGGGGCCCGTGTCCAATGTTTTGTGGGGCCTGTTATCCCGGTTTCACATGTAGGGCCCACTTGTCGAAAAATAGTTAAAAAATCAATTTTTAGTCACCATGACAGTAAAGAAGACATCTATTGAAAAGTTTGACCGGAGTATTAACTTCAATATGTGGATGTAGGCCATTTTAATACAAGATGAGTGTGAGATTGCATTTAATGGAGTGGAGAAAAAGTTAGCAGATGTAGCGTCAGATAAATTCACAAATCTAGATAAAAAGGAAGTTATTGGTGAAAGCACAGCTAAAGGTATGTGGGACAAGTTGAAAGCCATGTACATGAAGAAGACGGCAAAAATCGGCTTTATTTAAAACAGAAGTTATATATGTTGAGGATGACAAAAGGTACATCTATTCTTTCACATCTGGATAAATTTGATTCTCTTACTTTGGATTTGAAGAATATAGATGTAAAAATTGAAGATGAAGATCAAGTCATATTGTTGTTATGTTCTCTCTCCCAATCCTTTAAATATTTTCGTGATACTACAATTTATGGGAAAGCGTCAGTCTCATATAATAGTATTAAGTCTGCATTAAAATCAAAAGAGCAGATTGATAGGGACATCACTGGGGAGACTAGTGGAAGTCAGGCAGAGGGACTATTTGTACGAGGTAGAAATGAAAATAGAGATTTTGAAAGAAGTAGATCCAAAGGTAGGTCAAAATCCAGACATAAAAATAAAATTTGTAATTATTGCAAGAAAAAGGGGCACATAAAGGTTGACTGCTATAAAATTGAAAAATAAGGAGAAAAATGAGAAGATTAACAGCAACATCGTCGAGGCTAGTGTAGTAGCGGATGAGAATGAGGAAATTATCTTTGTAGCCACATAAAATAAAGTCAGGTCTAATAAGGAGTGAATTTTAGATTCGGATTGTTCTTACCGTATGAGTCCTAACAGGGAGTGTTTTTCCACTTATGAGTCATTAGATGGTGGGAATTATTTTGATGGATAATAATGCTGCCTGTAAAGTTGTTGATAAAGGTACAGTCCAGATCAAAATGTGTGATGGTATCATTAGAACACTTACTGACGTTAGACATGTTCCTGATTTGAAGAAAAATCTCATCTCTTTGGGCACTCTCGATTCTTAAGCGTGCAAGTTCTCAGCTGAAGGTGGAGTTTTGAAAATTTATAAAGGTGCTCTTGTATTGATGAAAGCTTGCAGGTCTGGTAGTTTGTATGTTTTGTAGGGATCTACGGTAACAGGTGCTGCTACAGTCTCTTCAGATGGTGACATTACCAAATTATGGCACATGCGTTTGGGACACATGGGTGAGAAATGCTTAACGTTGTTAAGCAAGAGAGGCCTACTTTGTGGTCAAAGTACTGGTCAGATGGACTTTTGTGAGCATTATATCTTTGGGAAGCAGAAACGAGTCGGTTTTAGTTCTCCAGCTGTCCACAAAACTAAAGGTACTTTGGATTATATTCATTTTGATCTTTGAGGGCCCTCTCGTGTTCCATCTAAAGGTGGTGCCCTGTATATGTTGACTTTTATTGATGATTATTCAAGGAAGGTTTGGGTGTATTTCTTGAAATATAAGAATGATGTTTTCTTAACCTTTAAACAATGGAAAGTTTTGATTGAAAAGCAAACAGGAAAACATGTTAGACGGCTACGGATAAATAATGGTTTGGAATTTTGTGGAGATGAATTCAATGAATTTTGCAAGAATGAAGGAATTACTAGGCATCACACCGTCAGAATGACTCCACAACAAAATGGAGTCACCGAGCTCATACATTGGACTCTTTTGGAAAGGGCTCGGTGATGATCTCTAATGCAGGGTTGACACTTGATTTTTGGGCAAAAGCCATTACTACAGCTTACTACATCGTCAACTGCTCTCCTTGTGCTCCTCTCGATTTCAAGACTCCAAAGGAAGTTTAGTCAAGTACTCCTGCTAATTACTCTACTTTAAGAATATTTAAGTGTCCATCATATATGCATGTAAATGAGGGGAAGTTAGAGCCTAGGCCTAAGAAATGTATTTTTCTCAGATATGCTTCAGGGGTGAAAGGATATCGTTTGTGGTGCCCTGATCCCAAGTCACCTAAATTTGTAATTAGTAGGGATGTTACATTTGATGAATCCTCCGTGTTGTATCCTAAAAAAGATTCTTGTAATCCTTGTAATTTAGAGGATAGTACACAGAAATAGGTGGAGTTAGAGATTGGTAGTTCAGGTCCTTCACAAACGTCTTCTACACATCAGACAGATCAAGTTGTTGAACTAAATCTTGATCATGTTCAAGATGAACCAGTAGAAAACAAAACATTCCATAGCCAGAGACAGACTAAGACGGGAGATTCAACCACCACAGAGGTATGCAAATTTAGTTGCATATGTTTTATCAGTAGCACAAGAAACAGGTGGAGACGGTGAACCTTCCATATATACAGAGGCAGTTTCAAGTGCTGATGCTGATAAGCAGGTGGTGGATATGAACGAAGAAATGGAACCTCTGCATAAGAATGGTACTTAGGTTCTAGTGAAGCCGCCAAAGGGTAAGAAAATTATTGGTTGCAAATAGGTCTTCAAAAGAAAAGAAGGTACTTCAGGTTTTGAAAATGCAAGGTATAAGGTAAGTTTAGTTACAAAGGGCTACAGTCAGGTACAAAGTGTTGATTTTAATGATGTTTTCTCACCAATGATGAAACATAGCTCTATTCGTGTATTTTTGCATTAATTGTTATGTTGATTTGGAATTAGAATAGCTTGACGTCAAGACAGCATTCTTGCATGGAAAATTAGATGAGCAAATTTATATGAAACAACCTGAAGGTTTTGAAGTGGCAAGAAAAGAAGACCAGGTGTGTTTGTTGAAGAAATCCTTGTAAGGATTAAAGCAGTCTCCAAGACAATGGTATAAGAGGTTTGATTCATTTATGTTGGGTCATGATTTCTCTAGGAGCATGTATGATAGTTGTGTTTACTTTCGGAAGTTAGATGATGGCTCATTCATCTATTTGTTGTTATATGTCGATGATATGCTCATTATTGCCAAGAACATTACATATATTAACCATTTGAAGGCCTTATTGTATGGTGAATTTGAGATGAAAGATTTGGGAGCAGCAAAGAAAATTCTTGGCATGGAGATAAGATGTGATTGAGGAGCTGGTAAATTATTCTTGACCCAGGAGAATTATCTCAATAAATTTTTGGAGAGATTTGGCATACGAGATGCCAAAGTAGTTAGTACTCCTCTTGCTAGTTATTTTAGACTATTTGCTGCTCAATCACCACAGTCACAAAAAAGGAAGATTATATGGCACGGGTTCCTTATCCTAGTGTCGTCGGTAGTATTATGTATGCAATGGTATGTACTCATCCCGATATTTCACAAGCTATTAGTGTCGTTAGCAGATATATGGCCAATCCTAGCAAAGAACATTGGCAAGCTGTGAAATGAATTCTCAGATACTTAAAGGGTACTTCAAACTTTTGTTTGGAGTTTGGTAGAACCAGCAACACTTTGGTTGGTTTTGTAAATTCATATTATGCCGATGATCCCGACTGACGCAAGTCTCAAACAGGTTATGTATTTTGCATTGGAGGTTGTGTCGTTAGCTAGAAACTACTCTACAATATGTAGTGGCTTTATCTACTACTGAAGTAGAATATATGGAAGTCACTGAGGCTATCAAGGAAGCATTATGGTTGAGAGGTTTATTCGGTGAGTTATCTCTACATCAAAGGGTCCTTATTCAGAAGATCAACACTAAGGATAATCCTGCTGATATGTTTTCGAAGGCTCTTCCAGTTTACAAGTTCAAGCAATGCTTGGACTTGATCGGTGTTTATAGTTAGTGATAAAGCCCTTTAGGGCAATGCCGGAAATGATGAAGCAGATCACTAATTGTTCAGGACCAAGTCAAGGTGGAGATTTGTTGAAAAGTTGGGTGCCTTGGTCTCTCAAAAGCATCCAAGTTAATGTTTTGGTGAGCAAATGATGTTGGCCTCCTCCAAATTAATTGTTTCACATTTTCTCAGTCAATAAATGTGTGCTCCCACATTTGGCGTGTAGCAGAAATTGTCTATACGATTTGGAAATTTTTTGGCTGGTCAAATTCATGTTTGACATTTGCTGAAGATCTGTGGCGAAAGTAACGGAAGCCTTGGACGAATGCTTGGAATCTTCCCTATAAATAGAGAGGTTTGCAGAAGCTCTCTCAGCACCATTTCCTTCTTTGAAAATCATCTCTCGCAGTACTCGTCCTTTTGTTTTTTGAATTCCTTTTGGGAATTTTCTGATTAAAGGACTTCTTGTGCCAGCCTTCTGTAATTATTGTACATTCTCCATATATTAGTGAATTTGGCTCACCCTTCTACCGTGGACGTAGGTCACATTGACCAAACCATGTAAATCTTTGTGTCCTGTCCCATTTTATTTTACATTTCTCTATTTTTTGTTATTATTTTTTGGACTATTAAATTTAACCGGGATCCAATCCGAGAGTATTTTCCCTAACAACTTCTTATTCTTATTGATTGGAGACAATTATAGAAGAGGATGCTGAGGATAGGTACGATGACTCCCAAATGTCTACACCTTACAATCTGTCTGTACAATTCTGGTCACTTGGACTTTCTTTGCGTTGGCTTCAGAAATAAGGTCCAATTTCTTTGCATGTTTGTGCCTATTAGCTACTGCAATTTTCATCCAATCAGTATCATTGTTTCTGTATGCTTCCTTAGATTTGTACACCACTGATATTCTTAAGTTTCCAAGACTAATCAACTTATGATTCCACTAAAAATATAGGATTAACAATAGTCTAGTATTATTTTTATAACTCAAAACTGTAATCTTTTTTATTATAAAAAATAACTTTATCAGTTGTTCCAAAATTCTATATCAATAGCTAAAATCAGAAACTCCTAGTAGACTTCTAACTAAAATCTACATCAAAAAAGGAAGGGAAATTGTGAATTGTGAATTAGCCATGATAAGAACATCGAAGGTTTAAGAAAAAGAGATAGTGACATTTCACATGGAAAGTGGATGTCAAATCTCATATCAAAAGATAGATGAGAAGCGAAACCCATTATAAACCCAATGAAAAAGACTACTAATCAACTCTTATCTAGTTATTTTCGAGCTTAAACCTAAATTATAATTGTTGATGGGTCACTCTAAATTTAGGACATTATAACAGTTTTTCAATTCTTGATTTGGCGATCATTTTGAATAAAAGCTATAAAATAAAAGTTATAAATTTAAACATGAGAAAATGAGCAAACTTACTGTTTGTCCTAGTACCCATACACATACAGCTGTAGCACCATCCTGCCATCCCTCTAATAAGAATTTAAAGCAAGCATCAATAAAAGAAATCTTATACAAACCTTCTATCTAAGTTGTTTTTCCACTCTTTAGAATTCGTATCAAGACGTGAATAGAAGTAGAATAGTCTTAACAAATGAAATTTAAATTCACATAAAGAGGCTTAGACGATTACAGTCATTGTGATCATAAAAGGAAATCCAATACATAGGTTCAACATGAGGGATAGGTAATAACTTTTACATTAACATGATTAAACCATGGGGACTAAAAGCATCATCCCACCAAAATTAAAGGAAAAAATCAGAAACTCCTAGACATTCTTGTTGTTGCCCTTTCTATTTTGTAGTGCATGTGTAGTTAAAAAAATAGGTATGATTTAGGGAAGATATGTTTAATTCCCTAAATGGACTATGAACACACACGCGTTTAGGACTATGAACACACATGCTTATTTTTGTTTGTGATTCATGTCCTTTGTACTAATTACTATAACCCCACGTAATTTCCTTTTTAGATTTGAGGTTAGGATAGTGCCTTATGGATTGGATATGTTTATGGGTATACAATCCTTCTTCCTTAAAATTAAAACCTCTAGAAAGTTAGAGGTATATCCTAACTTAATTTAGTTATTTTCTCCCATAATGCCTTTAAAGTTCAATTATTCTATAAAAATAGAGTATTATATCCCGTATAGCCAAATTTAAGGTGTAGTGTTAAAGTGAATTAGTTAGTTTTCTCTAATCTTATCTTAAAGCTTTCTTTCATTGTACATAAATTTTACAAACTAAGGTAATTTCTTTCACACCTTATTTTTAATGTTTCACTTATGTTTTTGTGGATGTTGATGATTTTCAAAATTTTGATCATGACGATTTCTGTAAATAAATTGTTTTTGTTGTTTGAAATGTTAAGAAGATAATTATCTTATGTTGTTGATGTTTTACACAGGTTCATTATAATGGCACCTGGTAGAAACAAAGGAAAGAGGGTGGTAGCAGCAGATGAAGTTTCTCACACAGAACAACCAGCAATTGCATCATCCAATGAGAAAAGTCAGCAACAACCTTTACTAACATCATCTGGTAATCATGAGGGATCTTCAGGTCTGTTATTGATAACCAAACAAATTTACATTTATCCTCTCATTACATGTTTAGTGTGTTTTTCTCATTATGTTTTTTTTCATGTTCCAATACTGGCCTTAGAAAATGAGGTAGAGGTAAGATAAAAGGAGCTGAGTTACAACGGATGAATATTGCAATAAATACCAAGTTGTCAGTGACGATTGACTCCATGCAACGGCACCCAGTGGATAAGATCCAAGTTTCAAAATTGGCCAGTGAGTTGGACGTCGTTGTGAAGAATGAGTTGCCTTGCCTTCAGCATGTTAGGCAGTTGAAGAAAGACAACTTGCTGCAAAATGCATTGGACAAAGTTTCGGTAATATTTCAATTCATTTCATTAAATGTATTGCGATTTTACTTAACTAAAATAATAACTTAACTAATACGTTTTTTCACAGATGAAGTTCAATATTGTTGATATTGACACGCCTGAGATTTCAAGCAGTGTTAGTTCACTGTTGAAATAAAGGGTGAAGGATCATCAATATCGACTTTATAAATATTATCAGTTTTTCCCTTCCGATGAAGAGACAAGGAGACATGTTTCGAAACGGGTGACTGAAAGAAATTGGAATGAAATGTGTAATTATTGGGCTTCAGCGAAGGTTCAGGTCTATTTTTTTTCTCTCCATATTTCCTTCCATTAATTATGTTTAAACATCTCATAACTACTCCCCTTAATTTAGGAAAAGTGTGAGAAAGACAAAACCAACAGAGCAAAAATGAAGACTCCTCATAACATCGGGTCTCGATTATTTGTCATCGTCCGACAAGAATTTGTAAGTGTAACATTTTCAATTTATTATTCTATTTTTAATACAATAAATTCTAATTAGTTATAATTTTTTAAATTCATATTATAAAGTCAAATACAACTTTAAGGGCAAGAGTGTGATATGATCACATTGTACAAGCACAGACACTACAAGGAAGGTCAAGGCTGGACGTCTGAAGAGACACAAAGTAATTATGTAAGTACAAATAAAGTAATATGACAATTTATTTTTTTATGTAATAGTAAGTAATAATTTTTTAGTTAACTCGATTTTTTACTTTAAATTGTAGGACAAGATGCAGGAATTATTGCAGACGTCATTGGTTGAGGGGAATCAGCCCAATGCCGATGACATTTGCAACAATGTCTTTGGTACACGATCGGGTTATATCAAAAGTCTTGGGTATGACCCTAAGTTTGTTGGTGTCTCTTTGTCACGACCAGCATATATCACAGCGCTTCAAAACGAAAACCAAGCATTAAAGACAAAATTACAATTTATAGAAGACAAGTTAAATCGTAGACTAAAGGAAGTTAACAAGCTTAAAAAGATGGTAAAACAATTACTAGGCTTAGCATATATTAGTAGCAGTGACGACGATGAGGAGTCTTAGTTTGTGTTTGATTTGTAATTATTTTTTTATAAAATACATTCCATTTTTATTTTTATTTAATTTCAATTTATTGTTATTTTAAAAATATGTCACTAACATTAATTATAAAATCAATAATTTTAATATTTCAAACTGTCTTAAAATTGTAATAAATTGAACTAAATTCATTTTTAACAATTATAATAATTATTAAATTCAAAATTAAATTTTGTCACAAAATAATATTAGTTATAAAAAAAATTCGTCACAAAAAGTCATTAACTACATATACAAGCACATCGTTAAAAACGTTTTGCTACAACCACATATTAGCAGCTAAAAGTATTTTGTTACCAAAACAAAATCGTCACAAAAACCTTTTAGTTATTAAAATCTATTTCGTCAAAAAAAGTTTTTACCTATGTTTACAAAAACGTCTCTAAAAATATTTCCCTTCAATAAAAAAATTAATAATTAAAATTATTCTGCTTCTAAAATAAAATCGTTACTAAAAATAATTACTTACGATTAGAGTTTAGTAGGAAAAACTTTTAGCAACAAAAAATAAACATCGCACAAAACTATGTACGACGTTTATTATTATCGTCGATTATATTTTTTACCGATGAATTCTTTGTGTCGAAAATTCTTTTTGGTGACGACTTCAGAAAAACGTTGCAGATGTTGTTTTGCTACCAGGAATCAGTGACGATACTTTTTTGTCGCAAATTAGTATTTACGACGATTTGTTATTGTTTAGCGACGTTTATTTTCGTCGTTAAATAACCTGTTTATTGTGGTGTTTCTTGACTTGAACCATTTGAACCTTTTATTGACTGTGGTCAGTGAGAACAGAAAGTTTTAGCCAAATGAAAACTATTGAAAGACGTGTTTCAGTTGTTCCTATAATTTGACGGCCATGCTCAACACTTCAGCCTTCTCGAGAGCGTCCTTATAACTTAAATCTCAACAATTTGGATTAGTGATGGTTATATAAAAAAGTCCCTATAGCTCTAGTAACTGCATTAAGTTATGGATAAACGGTAAAGATCTATCATCATATTTGGAATGAAGACAGATTTTGCAGGTAAGAAAGTTTTCTAGTAATTGTCCTAAAGTAATGATTAAATTGCTGATATTCAATTATCATAATTATTGAATAAAAAGTTATTTTACAAAATTATGTATTTTATTGTTTATGATTACCCTAATTTTTTTCTTTGATGGAAATGATAAAACATCCTTATTTTTTAATTATGAAATTATAAATTTTAGAATATTTCCTTCTGTTAAGTTTTAATTATAGCTTGATCGAATATTACGTAAGCAATGATATAAAATTCAATAAAAGATTTTTATTAATTAAAAAGTTTTTAGCTTTAACCTATAAACATATGCTATTGTCAAAAAAAAAAGTCATGTACAATATTTTAGTCAAGGTAATAAAATACTTGTAAATACTTTATATAAAATTAATAAAAAACAGCTTTTATCAATAAACTAACTTCTTAATACTTGTAGTAAAATAAATTTTCAAATTAAAAACTCTACTTTCCAATGCTCAATTTTGAAATATAACGTATCAAATATAATGATAAATTAAACAAGTCTTAGTATGTTTTTCTAAATGATAATGACCGCAAAATAATAATATCTAATGTGCATAATATTAGAATTTTTAATATGGATAGAGCACATGGTCCATTAACAAAATTTGAGCTTGAGTCCAACCATTACCGAAATAACTAGAACTAACCATTTGCTTAATTGACCCTTATCATTTATTAACACTTTAATAGTTTCATTTTTAACCAAAGTGGGATACTCTAACAGATAAATTATGTTAGTATAATATAACAACAACAACCAGTATAAATTTTACTAACATGTGAAATTTGAAAAGATTAAGCAATACCTAACTTTACCCTTAATTGGCTATTTTCAAATATGTTAGTATAATATATGAACATGAAGAGTAGCTTACTTAAATGTCATAAGAAACATTATGCTTCTTATTCTTTATGAAGATCCTTTCATCCCATAAATTGCTGAAGGCCAAAATTTAATAAATCTCTGAAAACAGAGGCATTTAAAACGTTGAAAAAAAGTGGCCAACCAAAACTTTCTTTGTACTGACTCCATTTTAACATAAAATGAAGGATGATGCATCTATTTTGCCACACTTTATCAATAAGGCACATAAGAAAAGCATTCCCAATTTACAATACGGTGGACAAACCGACCAAACAAAGAATGAAGAAGACAAGCAATTCATGTTCAATTGACCTATTTCCATGATATATAAGTGCCTTCCTCGTGGGTTAATAACATCCAGAAATCCTACCTATCCTCCCAATTCTCTGATTTTTCTACTTGGAACATTATGATAATGACGGGATTAATGTAACCCACGTTAAGTTTTATTCTAACGCAATGATTGGTGGCGGCCTTGGGGACCAGTCGACGTGTAAGGACAAGAGTTGTTGAAAGCCTTGACGGAGATGGTAGTGTTGGACTGAGTTGGATGGACGGTGGCTGTGTGATGAATGATAGCTTTTGGCCGGTCTGGTCACGCAATAACAAGTCACTGGTTGCCACAGCCATCTGATTTGACACCACTGTGATGGGAAGAACCTGTGGGCCCAATGACCAGTAGTCTGATACACGTGGCAATTAATGGCCTCATATGATCTTCCAAGAACCAGAACGTCGTCGCATATGTCTTGCTTTGATGGCTTTGCGTCAATGCCAAGTGTCAGTACAAAAAAACACGTGACGATCTTCGCTACTGGTGACAGGGTTCAAATCTTCTGTTCTATTAACTTAATTCTTTTACTATGACATAATTTTCATAAAACGACGACGTATTAAAGCAAAAACATGGTTAAAATAGGCTAGAGGATTTCATGCCTGGTAGAGAGAGCTTGGAGGTGACTTGTGGATCCAAAATCCAAGATCCAAAAGGTCATATATTTCATTGTTATTATTTTTTATAACAAAAAATTCTAAGCATTTAATAATTTTTTTTTTAATATTTGGGATAATTTAACAATCATACTAACGCAATCACGTGAACATATTTTCTGTAATCAATTTTTACTTTGTTCTATCAAATTTATTTGCATATTTACGTAGATCACACAAATAAGTGGAAAAAAAATTAAATAAATCATGATTAGAACATCTTAGCAAAATAGAGGATCTCGTTCCCTTGCTCGGAATATATAAATAGGCCCCCTAACAATGGGAAGTCTACTATCGCACAACATAGTACTAAAAGTACCTTCTCTTGTATTCTATCTACTAACCTATGGCGAAGGACATTGAGGTTGGCGGAGGTGAATACATTGGCAAGGACTACCACGATCCACCACCGGCTCCATTGATCGATCCTGAGGAGCTCACCAAGTGGTCCTTTTACAGGGCTGCCATTGCCGAGTTCATTGCAACCTTATTGTTTTTGTACATCACTGTCTTGGCTGTGATTAGTTACAAAAGCCAAACTGACCCCGCCAAGAGCACCGACGGATGTGGCGGTGTTGGCATTCTTGGCATCGCTTGGGCCTTCGGTGGCATGATTTTTGTTCTCGTTTATTGCACTGCCGGAATTTCAGGTCTGTGATTAGCGCCTATAAAGCCACGTTCTTGTCATTCTTGAAGTGCAAGTAAAGGTTTTAGATTTAAGATGTTAAGAACAAATGCTGATTTGGGTGTTAAATATTTTCTTGATTTGTAGGTGGCCATATTAATCCTGCTGTGACTTTCGGATTGTTTCTGGCGAGGAAGGTATCTTTGATACGAGCCATAGTGTACATTGCGGCGCAATGCTTGGGGGCTATATGTGGATGTGGACTGGTCAAAGCGTTCCAAAAGGCTTATTACAATAGATACGGTGGTGGAGCCAACGAGCTCTCTGATGGTTATAGTAAAGGCACTGGATTGGGGGCCGAGATCATTGGTACTTTCGTTCTTGTGTATACCGTTTTCTCTGCCACCGATCCCAAAAGAAATGCCAGAGACTCTCACGTTCCTGTAAGAGCTGAGCTCTATCGGACTAAACCTCACGCTTTTGATGTATTGAATATGAACTTCTACCTCCAAAACTAATTTCTTCTGTACCTTAATTATGATAGGTCTTGGCACCACTTCCAATTGGATTCGCCGTGTTCATGGTTCACTTGGCCACTATTCCAGTCACTGGCACAGGTATCAACCAAGCCAGAAGCTTTGGAGCTGCAGTGATGTACAACCAAGACAAGGCGTGGGATGATCATGTATGTATATATTCTTGACATAGAGTTCTGTTTCACTGCTTTTTTTTCTTTTTAATGTGCTGAAACTTTTTTATGCAATTTCAGTGGATCTTCTGGGCTGGACCTTTCATCGGTGCTGCTATTGCTGCTCTCTATCACCAGTATGTCTTGAGAGCAGGAGCTGTCAAGGCTCTTTCGTCCTTCAGGAGCAACTCCAACATGTAATTCAAGAGCTATATCGCATATGATCTAAGCCCTGTCAATTTGTACATTATGTGATGATGGATGAGATGCCAATTTGTGTCACCTTGTTTTGTGTGGGCACTGCTTTTTTTACTGTGCTCAATAGTGTCATCCGCTATGTTTTCTTCTTCCAATTTCGCATAATTATGTAATGATCATCATGTTGTGAAATTATCTTGATCACATGGTCTTACTTACTTTGAACTAGTATAAATGCTGAAGCCAATAACACTTTCTGAAAATTGAGACTGAACTAAAATCTTCCAAATCTACTGAAATTCCATTGCAGCTGTAAATGAAGGAATGGCAAGTTCATGCCAGTTTAGAGCGGTGAAAACAGAGGAAAGAAAGGGAGAGGTTTCAACAGAAGTGAAATAAAGAAAAAAGAAAGAAAAGGAAAATTATGTAATGGAAATATATAGAAAATAAAATAATGAACACTAACAACGAAGAGATAACAGAAAACATAACCTAAAAAATCTTACAAGCATGTTATGTCGGTGCCTAAAATCTGAGTTTGTCAATGTAATCGTCAAAATCATTCACTTGAAGGTTGCCAATTCCGCGGTCGCACATTTGTGAAGAACCATTTAGCACAGCTGGAACTTGCATAGAGGACTGCATTGTTGGTCTGTAGTACATTTCTGGACTTAATGCTAATTTGTTAAACAGAGATGAAGCTTCGGGCATGGAAGCATATGGATCAGAGTAGCTGTAGTCGTTTGGCGTGAACCAGACATTGTTATTAGTCACGCCATTATATGGGATATAGTTTTCAGAATGCACAAGCAGTCTCAGGATTGCGTTGTCCACATTACTTTCGCTAATCGCCACCTTGCGGTGCACGGCTTGAAGGTCGTAGGAATAGGAAGTAAGAGCTTGCATGTCAACATCGAAATCAATGTTCTTTTGGTACATGGAATAAGGTGAATTGGGATTCAACAGCATCGATTGATTGATCAGACTTGGTCCGGCATTATTTGGTCCCGAGTAAGAAAATCCAGAGTTGTTTTCCATCTCTGAAAGTCTCCTTTCTGCAACTTCAAGTTTAGCAGCAAGAGTCTTTTCAAGCGAATAGAGTTGATCATAAGTTAAAAACCTTAGCTGACTGCAACACTTGGAAAACTTTGTTTCCACAATTGCCTTCTGAATCTTTGCTATTTCGCAGTCCACTTTGTTCTTGCGAGTCACGAAATAATCAGACAAATCTTGATTCTTCTTTGACCTTACCTTAGGACCACCTTTCCTGTACATACTGATTATGCGTTTTACCTCATCAGAGTTTACAGGCCAAGCTTCCATCTCACAAGAACGATGGTCGAGTTTTGGACCAAAGATTATGACACAAACATCTACGTTGCATAGTATCTGTAACTCTTCAACCTTCTTAATCAACCCTTTTTTTCTCTTTTGAAATGTAATCATACGAGACTTTTCATTGGAGATGAGTTCTGAGTTCAGTTTCCGGCGACCCATCTCTAAACCTAAACATTAAGAAGAATTAAGTTAATATAGTTAAGAATGCAAGAAAACTTCAGACATATATGAACCATACGTCAGGAGATACGGTAAAAAAAAAAACTTCAATTTAAAAAAGCTGCATACCTTGTCGTCTACTGGCTTTTCTTTGTAACTAGGGCAAACTAAAACAGTACTGCATGTATACTTTTCTTTACCTTTTATAGCTAGAGATTGAGATCTCCTGCATTCAAAAGTGTCATGATCATTCAAGATTTTAGTTCTTTGGAGAATCTAAGGTATTATTTAGTTAATTATAAGGAAATTATGCGATCTTAAATGTTCCTCATTTACAGGAGTAATCATTACAGGTCTACCTATTTTATAGGCATTGTGAGTAACCAATTAGTAAAATTCTTATTTTCCTATAATTCATAGTTTTCGATTTTCCCAATTTCAGAAATTAAAACAATGATATAGAAAACAATGGGATTTCCTTGTTCATTTTGATCAGGAATTATGTGTTTTATTAGTGAAATTCGTAAATTTCCATAATTAACATCTCCTAATTATGGATTTTTCCATATAAAGTAAACGATGAAATCGAAATGAATTGAGATTTCCTACATTTTGATTGGGTATTAAGTGAGAAAACATATTCCTTATATGTTCAAAGTCAAATGCTGAAAATAGAAACCAAGGAAGTGAGAAGTCTAAGCGTCTATTTGGTTGGACGTTAATGAATAGAATGGAATAGAGTGGAACAGAACGATTTATAATGTAATGGAACGTAACATAGTAAAAAATTGTTTGGGAGGGATGGAAGAGTTCATAATATAATGCAGTGAATCTTTGTTTGGAAGATGAATGGAATGGAATGTAATGTATAATAAATGACTATTATTATACGTTACCCTGATATTAAAATAGTTATTGCAAGAGATTTAACGCTATGATTTTAAACCAGAAATCATGTTCAATTAAAAAGTTACGATTGTGACTTGTTTTTTCATATATTTTCTATTTAAAAAAATAAAATTTTAATAAAAGTATTATTTTATTATTAATTATATACAATTTATTATTAATTATATAAAATATGATTATTAAT
>JANQAP020000153.1:752034-763803 GCA_026874005.2 Erythroxylum coriaceum
GTGTGGACCAATGAGCATTCCAACAATAAATGGAAGCAGGTATTTCTTGTTGTTTATAGATGATCTTTCAAGATTCTACTGGGTGTATTTCTTGAAGAAAAAATCTGAAGTGTTGGAGACCTTCAAGAAATTCAAGATTGCTACAGAAAATCAATGTGGATTGTCTATTAAGACACTCAGATCCGACAATGGGATTGAGTATACATTCAATGCATTCAAAGCATTTCTCAAGAATGCAGGAATTCATCATCAACTGACTATTCCATATACTCCATAGCAAAATGGAGTTAGTGAAAGAAAAAACAGATCCATCTTGAATATGGCAAGATGTCTGTTGTTGGAAAAAAGTTTACCTAAAGTTTTATGGGCTGAAGCAGTAAGCACAGCTGTATATCTTCAAAATCGACTTGCTATAAAAGCTGTTGAAGAGAAGACTCCATATGAAGCTTGGTTTGGAGTCAAACCTTCTATTGCTCACCTGAAAGTATTTGGAAGTGTGTGCTATGCTTATCTTCCTGAAGTAAGGAGGGACAAATTTGATCAGAAAGCAGAACCTGGTATTCTTGTAGGATACAGCAACGCATCAAGAGCTTACAGAATATTAAATCCTGTCACTCAGAATATTCAAGTGTGCAGGACAGTAAAATTCGATGAAGAAGGTGTATGGGATTGGAAAGTAAAGACTGTGACATCTACATCTACATCTACATGACCTATTGGTGAAATAGAGCAACAAGTTGTTGATGGAAATGATTCAGATGATGATTTTGCAATAAGAGGCATAAGTTCAATTGAGGATGTGTATAACAGATGCAATGTGGCAATTCTGGAACCCGAAGGAGTGTATGAAGCCATGAAGTCTTCAGAATGGAAGGCAGCAATGGAGGAGGATTTGAGTATGATCAATAAGAATCATACATGGTTGCTAGTTCCCAGACCCACAAATAAGGAGATTATTAGACTGAAATGGATTTTTAAACTCAAGCTCAATACTAATGAGTTAATCAACAAATTCAAGGCTTGATTAGTGGTTAGAGGTTATGCTCAGAAGCAAGGAATAGATTTCAATGAAACCTTTGCCCCTGTGGCTAGGTTTGGCATAATCCGAATGCTCTTCGTTATTGTTGCACAAGTTAGCTGGCAAGTTTTCCAGCTTGATGTGAAATCTACCTTCCTAAATGGATTTCACGAAGAAGAGATCTTTGTAGAGCAGCCTAAAGGTTTTGAAGATGGTACTGATAAAGTATTTTTACTGAAAAAGGCCTTATATGGCCTTAAGCAAGCTCCAAAAGCTTGGTATACTCGGATTGATGAGTATCTGCTGAAATTGGAAGGAGCTACAATGAAGCTACATTGTATGTAAAGCGTACTGAAATGAAGTTGTTGATTGTCTCCATCTATGTGGATGATCTGCTGGTAACAGGCAGAAATCAAGCAGCAATCGTGAAATTCAAATGTGAGATGAAGAAGGTGTTTGAAATGAATGACTTAGGAAGTATGTCATATTTTCTGGGAATTGAAGTAATACAAAATTCAAGTGGCATCTTCATATCTCAGCAGAAATATGCACGAACACTACTGAAAAGATTTAACCTTGGAAAGTTCAAAGCTGTGAGCACTTCTGGAGTTCAAGTGGATAAACTCTCACTGAAGGATGGCTCAAAATTGATTGATACAACATTATATCGAAGTATTGTTGGATCTTTGTTGTATCTGTCAATTACAAGGCCAGACATTATGTTTGCTACAAGTTTGTTGTCAAGGTTCATGTCTTCTCCATCTGAACTGCATTTCAAAGCAGTTAAAAGAGTCCTGAGATATGTGCAGGGGACTTGCAACTATGGTTTACTTTATAAGAAAACGAATGTTGTCAAATTGGTTGGATTTTCGGACAGTGATTGGACTGGTTCACAGGAAGACATGAAGAGTACATCAGGATATTGTTTTACAGTTGGCTCAGCCATTATTTGTTGGTGCATGAAGAAGCAGGCTACAGTTGCTCAATCCATAGTTGAGCTGTAAATCAATGCATCTGGTTAAGGAAACTGTTAAAGGATTTAAATTTTGTTCAAAGCAATGCCACTGAAATTTTCTGTGATAACAAATTAGCTGTGACAATGGTGAAAAACCCTATATTCTATGGGAGAACCAAGCACATAACGATTAGATACCATGTTATTCGAGACGCAGAAAAAGAAAAAGAAGTTCAACTTGTTCACTATGGTGCGGATGATCAAATTGCTGATATCTTCACCAAATCACTTCAGAAGTCAAATTTTGAAGGGTTTAGAGAGAAACTTGGAGTTTGTCCCAGCACTTGCGTTAAGGAGGAGTGTTAGAAATATGATTGATTGAGTGCTTTTGCAAACTCTTAGATTGGATTAGGTAGTTCAGATTGCATGTTTGCTTTATGCAGAAAGTATGGGATGATCTTTTGTAATCTAGTTAGTTATGAAAATATGGGATTTGTAATCATTTTGTACCATCTCATGACAGCTTATATTGTAAGTCTGAAATGAAATGAAATATGCTTCCTTTACACAAAATTCTCTTGTACATTGTTCTGCTCTATACAATTCTCAACTTCTCTAAAATTTACACTTCTCCATCAAAACTGTTCACGCACTGGCACCTGAACCTGCTGTAGAAAGCCAACATGCACTGGTTTGATAACACAGTGGCTGCACCAGTATCAATACCTCTAGTACTGTTGTTTTCATCTTCAGAGAATGAGTTCAACGGGATGCTTCTCGACGGTGCAGATGGTGTCCAGGTTCCTACTGTACCCGCTGTTGAGCTTGTGCCTGGCTCCAGAGCTTTGACATCAAACAAAGGTGTCGAAGATGAAGTCAACGAGTTTACAAAAGGCCAGGAAGCTTATTCCGGGGACCAAAGAAAGGTTATGGGGATTGTGATTGGAGTATTAGCAGGTGTTTTTGTAGTTGGACTCGGTGGGGTTTTGTACAACAAGAACAGGGATAAAATAAGAGCACTATACCAGTCTGCAAAGAGAGAACGGATAAGCTGAGGTATATTTCAGCCATAGCTCACCCTACGACTGATCCTGAAAGACAATATTGTCTGATTAATTGTAAAAAATCTTAGTTTCGTCTACTTTTCACATATTTTGACATAAGGTCCCTATTACAACTACTCGTAAGTTTGAGAGGGATTGATGACACATAAAAATTTTCATAAAATTCTAATTGTATTTTTCTATATTTTAGTGATAAAGATGTTAATAGATTATTAGATATTATTTTTATGTGTTATATATTAGTGACAAATATCATCGCAAAATATAGAATCTTTAGTGATGGTTTTCGGAATTAATCGTCAAGTGTTTGATAAGTTATGGTGACGTTTTCAGAAATCATTGCCATTGCATTATTTAGCGACGAATACACAAAATCGTCACCTATTGTGCATCATTTAGTGACGATTTTTCTTAATCGTCACTAAATATTCAACATTTGGCGACAATTTTCTTTGTATGTCGCTAAAGGTTTTCCCTTGTGCGACAGTTTTTAGTTTCGTCACTAAATAGTAAGCTTTAGTGACGAATGCTTTTAAACGTCGCAATATGTTGTTTTTTGGCGACGAATTTCTTTTCGTCGTAAAAGAATTCGTCGGGATAGGGTGTCTTTGTTGTAGTGTGATGAAGATGTTAATAGATTATTAGATATTATTTTTATGTGTTATATATTAGTTTTTATTTTATCCTATCTTGTACATCTTACCTATATATCTACTATGTATGTATAAAGACTATACGTCTTTGATATCTTTTATCAATGAGAATTATACTTTACTCATTACACCCATTACAAACGTATTTCTTCAAATCTTTTCAAAAAACGTACTTCTTCAAATATTGAGTCAAACCATTACTAATTACTTTATTGACTGACGAGGCTATGCCCATCCTACTAGTTCGTGTCCAAGCTAGCCCACATTCAAGGCCTCAATGCCCACCTCTAAGTCTTAGCCTCCCATCATTCGGGCTTCGGTGCTCCATCCAGTGCCTTGCCTCTCTCTTTCGTAGAATTTTGAGGTTTGGTTGGTCTCCAGATACGTACCAATTTGTAATCATTGTGAGAAGATACCCTCTTATTGCTAATGTTTGAACAATCTTCGATCTGCTTAATTCATTAAAGAAATTGTAATTACATAGTTACCTTCATCAGATTAAGATGTGGTCTTTATTAGAATAACGATTGTGAGTGAAGCTTGTTACAATCTCTTGTAAGCACTTGGTCTGCTAATATTATTCCATTAAAAAAATGACCAGACTAGTAATATCGTATCGTCCAATCTACAAAACAGGACTCTTGCGTTTTGACCGTTCTCTCGGCACTTTTGTGTATAACAAGAGTTGGGTAGATAAAAGAGACAAAGAACTGAACTATAAGAGATAGTATTGAATTCAATGGTTTGTTTTTATCTAACTCGAGAAATGTCGGGATCTGATTCCCTTACGAACAATGAACTGCATAAACCTAAGGATCGTGCTTTTAACAAAACGTTAATAAATTCTGTTGTGCACTTAGCTTTCATTGAATTGAGTCCCTTTGCGTCGTCGGGTCATTATACGACTATCAATTCTTTGTTTATGGAATTGTGATTGGAATTGAAAGTTTGTGTTTAAACTTATAATTTGTTAAAGGGTATTGCTGTGTTTTAAGTACCGATCAATAAATAGCACAGGACAGGCCATCGAATGAGAAAGAAAAATGAGCAGAGGGGCAAGAAGACAAATGTTCTGGTTCTGAATTAAGTAGGTACAGAGGCAAATCCAAAGTAAATTACGTATGTTTCTATCTTCTTCCACGACACACCACATGCTAAATCAGTGTCACCCTAACCACTGGGACCCCATCTCCGTCCCCATCCTCATCCATCAGCTTCCTTCATCAACCATCATCTCTTCTCGAGCCCTATAATGCACAGTGTTATTTATCAGCCTGCAACTACGACTGATCATCATATCATTATTCAATCTGCCTAAGTGAAATTCTTTATGCAGAGGGTCTTCTTCTTTTTATTTAAAAATAAAGTGATTGTCTATTTTTTTTAAACAAATTGATTATCTCATGATATCTTCAATCAATAAGACATATATTAACAACAATAAAAAGTAAAAGGACGACAAGTCAGTTGCAACTTGCAAATGATCAGTAGGACCCCAAGTCCTAACCACGTTAGGCTGTTTAAAGACCCTAAATGCAGGAGGATCCTGCGGAACCGAGGAAAGGGTCCCATTAAGATTATGTAAGAACAGGCTTGTAAGATAGGATATTTGTAAACTTGTAAGGATTAGGACATGACCCACTTGAGCAGTTTTTTGTTTTGGCAATCACACAGTGACAATTGTGTGAAGGAATTGGCAGTGGCAGTGACTAAAACTGGGTACATTAGTCCTTCCTAGTTTTGGTTCCATTAAAGAATCAGACAAGCAGACAGCTGACCAAACCGCTCACGTGCCTCTGTACAAAACATTTTGCCGGGCTTCTCCCACAGAAACATGCCCTCGTAATTAATCAGGTCTAGATTTTTTACCTTTTTTCACTCATGTAAAAGGTGTATACCATTAATCAAAGAAGAAAAGATCATAATTAAAATTTAAAAAACAGTTAACGTTCAAACAAAAGTAGATTCATGTTTTGTTTGGTGATGGAAAACTTGAGAAAGAACCAAATACCAGAACTGTTGTTAACAGAGTTGCCTGCAGTACTAAAAACCCTATACCCATAGATTCTGTAAGTTGTGAAGGGACACAAAAGGACAACAGACACTTAACTTCACTCGCGGTAAAACTTAGGTAACAGTTTTTTAAAGATTTTTCATGCCTCTAACGGTTAACTGTAAAAATGGCGACTCCCATGTTCTGCCATCGTCAGCTACACAACCTCACAACATCTTCTTAGTAAGTTATACACCTTTTACCATACTCAGTCAGCAACCAACAATAATCTCTGTGATAGGCCTTTTACGAAGTTGCCGGTGTGATCAAACATCAGTACATTGCTGCTCATCTAAATGATGCGGTTTTTCCTGACAAGATTGTTTCTTTTCATTCTTTGTTGTATCGGTGCAAATGGGTTTGGTTCTATGGGGACAATATCTGCAGCATTTGGCGAAAAGGGCTTTTTCTGCGCCATTGACGCAAGTGGGAATCAAGACGTTATATGTTGGACGAAGAACACCACGTTGCCGGAGCCGTCGGCGGCGACGATTGACTCTGCATCTTCCGGTCGGTCTGCTTACTTTAGCAACATAGGTGCTATGGCGGCTCTATCCGGTGGAGAAGGGTTTCTGTGCGGTATTTTAGCGAACAATTCGCGAGCGTTCTGTTGGAGCTCGATTTACTCTGGTTTAAATCTCGTTCCTGTGATTTATCAAACCACTGCTTACTCGTATATAGCAGCAGGGAAGAATCACGTTTGTGCTACTAGGGGATCGTATTATTCTGATCACCACTCGGGTACTGCTGATTGTTGGGATATTGTTAAGGGTTCTAATGATAGTTTGACTTCTACAGAGAGTAGTGACTTCTATGATCAGTCTATTAGTAACCTTGTATTTAATCAAGTTGTTTCTGGAGAAGGGTTTAGTTGTGGTGGGGTTAGAGAAGGAGGAATTGCTTGTTGGGGACCAGGGTCAGCTAGTTTGGGAGTCTCAAGCGTGTCTAAGAATTATGAGGCTTTAGCTTCAGGCAGGACTTCCGTTTGTGGGATATTGGAGGATTCCAAGGAGACTGAATGCTGGGGAAGTGGTAATCACTCATTTTCTCACCCTCCAATTGGGACCAAGTTTGTGTCTTTAACAGCTGGTGCTAATCATTTTTGTGGAATTAGGGAAGATAATCATGCAGTAGAGTGTTGGGGAAGTATAAATTCATCATCAATTCCAAATGGTGGTTCTGGGTATATGGCAATTGCTTCGTCCGATTTCACGACATGTGGGATAAGGGAAGGTGATCTGGTTCTGGATTGTTGGTTTGTTAATGGGACCTCCCCACCAGAATATGATCCTCCATTGGAGCTGTGTAGTCCAGGAGTGTGTAGTCCTGGTTCTTGTAATTTTGGGGAGTTTGTTTTCAATGCGAGTTTCCTGAATGAGCAGGATCTCATGAACTTGTGCTTTAGGAAGGATTTAAAGATTTGCCTATCATGTGGGTCAAATTGCTCTGAAGGTTTTTTCTTGTCTAGTCCCTGTACTGAGAATACTGATAGGGTATGCACAGCTTGCTCTCTTTGCCAGAATAGTACTTGTTGGGCGGTCTGCGGGATGCATCCATCAACTCAGAAGCAATGGCATCACATGCGAAAATTACTCATCATAGTCAGCTGCTCCGGACTTGGTTTTCTGTTGATTTTATTTAGCTGCTTATTCATTCCATGTATGATTGTCTGGAAAAAAGAAGAAGGATCAAAGAAACAGTTCAAGTCTTGCATAGGCAAGCCAGAATTGGAAACTGACATTGCTTCTGATTCCTTCCTTTCTCCAACCAAGGATACTTGTCCTGGACCAGCTCAAGTTTTCCGACTATCAGAGCTGAAAGATGCCACAAATGGTTTCAAAGAGTTCAATGAGCTTGGTCGGGGAAGTTACGGTTTTGTTTACAAAGCTGTTCTGCCTGATGGAATACAAGTTGCAGTTAAAAGGGCTAATGCTGCCACAATAATCCACACTACTAGCCGGGATTTTGAGAAAGAGTTGGAAATCCTATGCAGTGCTCGGCATTGCAATATAGTGAATTTGTTAGGTTACTGCTCGGAGATGGGAGAGAGGTTGCTAGTTTATGAATATATGCCCCATGGCACACTCCACGACCATCTTCACGGTGGGCTTTCACCTTTGGATTGGCGACTCAGGCTGAAGATTGCAATGCACGCAGCAAAGGGACTAGAATACCTGCACATGGAAGCCCAACCTCCAATTGTCCATCGAGACATCAAGAGTTCAAACATTCTACTGGATTCTGAGTGGGGAGCACGGGTAGCAGATTTTGGACTTCTTACTGCAAATGATACTGGAGACATGAAAAGTGATGTTCGCAGCTTTGGAACTGTACTGTTAGAGATTCTTAGTGGAAGAAAAGCTTATGATAGAGATTCCAATCCTCCAAATATAATTGAATGGGCAGTGCCCCTTATAAAACGCGGAAAAGCAGCTGCAATACTTGATAGGTACATTGCTCTTCCAAGGAATGTTGAGCCTCTACTTAAGCTTGCTGATATCGCAGAGTTGACTGTCAGGGAAAATCCTAGTGAACGTCCAACCATGTCAGAGGTTGCAAATTGTTTGAAGCACATTCTGAAAGACGGATTGACTTTATAATCCTGGAACTCATTCTCAGGATACTGGGAAGGAAGCACCATATATGGCTACACCTACACCTGCAGTGAGTACAACTCTAGGGATAACTGTATATTGTTAAGAGTTTTCTGTAAATGATCTTGTTTCACCGATCCCCACTCCCTCCAAACCCAAATAGGAAAAGAAGCACCATTGTATCTTTCTTTGAACATGTACTGTTCATCCCCATAAAAAGCAAGGGGAATGGATTGTTTCATTATTCTCGTTTTTGCTCTTACTGAAATTCAATACCACAAAATTTTTCCATCTTGTGTAACACTATATACTGCATCTTTGTCCTTGTACAACGATGCTAAATGTATAAATGTCAATCACAACAGTAGTTGCTGAGAATAGTCTGTCATTATACAAGTCAGATATAGTTCCTAAACAAAGGAAATAAATGCTGTGCTGTGATTCTACCTTCAATCCTGCGGTTTATGGTATCAGTTGATCGTGTCACAAACATATCTACGTATAATTTCCGAAACAATCGCAATTGTTTGTGCTCAAAGATGAATGAGCACTGAGTTTTGTTTATGAAGTAGAAAAGGAGAAAACTAAGATTAGATGTATAAAAGATTTAAGCACCTTTCCGTCAAAAGAGTTAATAGGATCACTTCTCACCTATGAAATGAGGATGAATTAATTGCATGAAGAGAAAACAGAGTAGTTTTCAAATCCAAAGATGAGATAAGTAGTGGTGAAGAGAATTTTAAAAATGAGAGTGATAAGGAGGACATACAGATCATTACAATCAAATTTAAAAAGTTCTAAAAGAAGAAGGACAAACAATTAAAAAATTAAGCATTTAAAATCACATGGGGCAACACTACCAGTTCAATGAAAACTAATTCAAAAAAAAAAAGGTAAGAATATGCTGATGAAGTACCTTCTAATTCTTTTTATTGAAGTGATATTGATGGTGATGATTACGAGTACAATATATCATATCATAAGCTTATTGAATGTTTAGAAGATATGAGTGTAAAAATAAAGAAAGTCTCTTCTAAGTATAGAGAGATTAAAAAACTCTAGATGTATGAGATATTAAAATTAAAATGTACTATGCAATATAAGCTAATAGTGTGGTTGTTAATGACAATGACACTACAAGAAAAGTAAGAATTAGCGATGGAAAATTATTGACGGAAACGAAACCGTTGCAAGTCATTGATGGAAAATCAATTTATGTCGGTAACATTGACAGGAAAAATTTCCTTTAGCGGCGGTAGTAATATCCGTCGGTAAATATGGAGGGAAATCATCTCGACAAAATTTACGATAGACTTTAGTGACAGTATAAAATGCCCGTCGGTAAAGAAGGCGGGAATTTTTGAGTTTACCGACAGAAATTTGTTCGTTGGTAAATTCCGTCGGTAAATTTTCAAGGTAGACGTCGTCTACTTCGGCTTTAGTATTTTAAAGTAAATGAAAACGTTTGTTCGTCGTCTGCAATTTTCTTCTCTTTGTTTCTCCTCTTCTTCTGTTTCTCTGTCATGCCTCTAACCATTGTCATTGTGTGCTTCAGTGGAGGTATTTTTGCAGCCACTGTCATGTGTTTTTTCATATATTGGATAAAAGTTAATTTGGGTATTTCATTACTTTCATTTATTTGTGTATTATGTGATTGGAAAACAATTTTAAGGTATAAATGTTAATGATAGAAGGGACAAGAAGTGATTTTGGTAATGATGTTGGGATGAATTTCTGATGCATGTAAGGTGTTTGATGAAATGTCTGTTCTTTGAAAAAAAATTTCAGTTCTTTAGAAAAAGTGTAGGGTTAAAGGGCATTGTTTCTTTTATCTTTTGTTGACTTGAATTGTGGATAAAAGAGCGAAAAAAAGGGGAATGTGTTATATTCAATGTAAGAAAGCATTTACAAATGAGTGATATCTTGTGAGAAAATGTCAAATTATAGTGTTTAAACTTAATGGAGGAGGCAGAATAGTGTTTATTTTGTTTTGTTTGTATAGTGATCTACTTAAGAAATATTATATGTTTTAATTTTGTAATTTGATAGACTTAAATTTGTATATCTTTTATTGTTAATTTTAAAGTTAATAATCAGTTTTGATTGATGTTTATTGGTAACATTTAAGTAAACCCTTAGGAGACTATAATTTTTTTCTCTAGAGACATCTAAGGGTTTAAATTCTTATGGAGTAGGCTAAATGTCACTGCATACCTATAAAAGTGGAAGTATTTTTTGTTTTAGTTGAGTTTAGGTTAGTTGCTAGGTTTGTTATTGTTGATTGCTTAAGAAAAAACATAAAGTTAAGTATGAGGTTATCTGATAAGTTGATAATTTACATGTTATTAGGGGTTAAATTGGTTGTAATTTGACATCTTTTATAGTATGTTTTTATATAGATAATATTATATTTTCATATATGTAGTTTATTGTCTTATAAGTGATGATTTTAAGGAGAAATCTTGAAATTATGCATAACTTTTTTCATAGTTGTCCAATCAAAAGGTGACTTAGGAATCATTTAGAAGCTAACAAGATGAACAACTTTGTAAAAGGCATCAGAGGTTGATTTTTGAAGATTACTAGAGTTTTCATGGTTTTATTTTTTCTTAGCATCAAAAGAGGATTGGGAGGAAGATTAGAGGAGATCTTAACAATTTCTCTGATTCTTTTCTTCATTCTTTCCCTCATGTTAACATTAATTTGTTTGTGTTTTGATTTAGTTATATTTAGCGGCTAAAAATCCTAGTTAGGTTTAGGAATATAGCTTGTAATGGATTATTAATTATTAATGCATGATCAAATTATTTGTTGATTGAATATATTCTCTTTATTCTTAACTATTGAGTTTATAATTAACCATTATAGATTCAATCTTAAATATTGTATGAGAACTATAAGGTGAAATATGATTTGTGTACTAAGAGAATAAATACATCCACTAAAAGGGGTGTATCATGTTTAGTGATTGGATTAACAATAATGTTCGTCCTTAATTTAATAGAAGAGTGTGCATGAGCAATTGTATCTAGAGCGTTGGTGAAGAATATGATAATATCTCATTTAATATCTTCTTATAAATGCACCCAAGAGCCACGCTAGTCTTGAGGAGAAAGAATTATATTAATGTTTTTCCTAGATGTCATAGTATTTTAGTTGAAAGTTGTATTCTTGCCTCTTCTTTAAACTTATTGGTTCCTTATTCTTTACTTGGTGAGAGAGTGATGAAACTTAGCTGCTTGATTGTATCTGAAATTGCTAGCTTCCCCTTAAAGTTTTAAATCTCTTAGATAATTATTGAGATGTCTTTGAATTAGTCCCAAATTTTTTATTTCCTTTACCTCCATTTGTGTGCCTATAGCCTCCTTTCCATTGAGTTTCTTTAGCTCAAATTTTATTATTTACAGTTTCCTTATGCAAGAGTATTGTTTA